>CAUYSK010000650.1:0-69101 GCA_963575035.1 Avahi laniger
CAGCAACCTCAAATTCTTGGGCTCAAACAATCCTCCTGCCTCAGCCTCCTGAGTAGCTGGGACTACAGGCATGCGCCACCACACCCAGCTAATTTCTTTCTATTTTTAGTAGAGACGAGGTCTTACTCTTGCTGAGGCTGGTCTAGAACTCCTGACTTCAATTGATCCTCCGCCTGGCCTCCCAGCATGCTAGGATTGCAGGCATGAGCCACTGCTCCCCGCCTAGAATAATGTTTTGTAAATTAATGGAACTATCATTCTGATCCAAGCAAGATAAAGGAAAAGGGCATGGTAAGGAGAGGTTTGATAAGGAGCTCTATTAAATGAAAAGTCTAGTCTTGCCTTTTAAGTTAACTTTTATGGCTTGGGTACTGAGGATATTTAGGACCCTTTTTCCACTCCAATATCTTCATGACTCAGGGACAATTCCTTCATACTAAAGTAGATATATGTGTTGCTCCTATATTCCAAAATGCCCTTTATTTCATCAGCAAGAAATTAAGGTCTGAGCCTTAAGAGGCAGCACTGGGAAAATAACATCCCTTTCTAAGATTCTCACAAATGGAGGAATTAACTGACAGATGAAAAATGACCTATAAACCATCTGCAAATATATGGCCCCTAATTGGATCTTGCTTGAAACAAGCTATTAAAAAAACCATTTATGAAACAGTTGAGGAAAATCAAATATCTATTGGACATTTGTTATTAAAGAATTATTAATATTGGGATTATTTTAGGCATGATATTATATTTCTAAAAATAGCTTTTATCTTTTGTAAATACATACTGAAATATTTATGGATGGGAAGTTAAATGATGTCTGGGTTTTGCTTTAGTACAATTTAGTAGAGAGGGGTGGTGAAAAAGTAGAAATAAAAGATTGGCCATGAGTTATTTGCTGAAGTTGGGTGATGGGTATATGAGTTCATTATACTATTCTATGTATTTTTTGAAAATGTGAAAGTTTAAAAAACCAGTTATTGAAGAAAGTGTCATTTCCCCAGAGGCATAAGAATTCTGCCTCCCTGGTAATCATCTCTGGGTATGATAGTCATATATTCCAGGCCTTCCAAAATAGTTTGATTTTCAAATATTCAACCTTATTATCACCATAAACAACTGAAACGTTCTAGAGAGTTTCATAAGTAACAATAAAGCCTTTGTCACACTAAATATATCAAATCTCAGTTTGGAAAAGTTAGTTATCATGCAATGAGGAAAACTATAGGGAAGCAACAGCGGTGGTTAACTTCATATAATGGCTTGAAAAGGACTTACTTGCCCATTTTGTTTTTATAAACACCCATATCTACCTTCCTGTCCTCTGCTGCAGACTCTCTACCAACAACAGAGGCAGATGGGCTTAGCCCGGGGGAGTGAACCATGGACCACTTCCAGATAGACCATCTTCAAGGTCTGATCTATACAAACTGCTAAAGGATGGACTGTAGCATCCAGTACCCATCAGAGGTGATGGCTTTGAAAAATATACCCTTTTGTGTTTCCTGGTTTTACTCTGTACCTTATTCTCTCTGGATATTTACCCTATTTACCCTGTATTACCTCCCAGGGAAGTAGTCAGGTCTTATGTAAGGCCACTGCTTCAGGAAGATGTTTATATCTTTCCCAAAAGACCTATGTGGCTCCCCTCATCTCCTACAATTTGAAACAAAGATTGTAAAAATAATTCTTGGTATCATGCTTGAGAGTGGGGGAGATTGGGAGAAGGATAATATACCCATCAACTATGTTTCATTTCTGGATTTCATTTTTTAGCTTTGGTGAATATATTGTCCCATTGCCAATGTTAACAAGCAACAACTCTGTTCCTTGTTCTAATTTATTATACTATTTCTATTTGCCTATAGTTTCTTCTATGCCTCGTTACTATTAAATATGTTGATTTTCTTTTCTGTCAAAATAACAGGTGGAGACACTAATTCTTAGCTTACTAAAGTATACAGATAATAAAATAAAGAAGATGCCCTCTTACTGTTATTGCAATTCTATTGCCATTACAAACTCTAGAATGGCGTAATAGGCAAAGAACACTGCCACTGAGATCAAACATTTATTTTACTTTGGGTACTAAAAGGTAGAAATGAGGAATTAAATAGGTGGGCCAGTCACAGGAAGGCCTTTAGTAAAAATATTGGAAAAACATAAACATAGTAGGCATCTGCCAGAAATAAATTAGTTCTTGGGAATAATCTTATATCTGAAATAGGATCCTGCTGCCTTTTCCGGTAGTCTGAATTTATTTTTAAAGGCATTTCTAGACATTTTCTCTTTTGGGCAAAAGCCTACGTTGTAGCAAGCAGAGTTATTTCCAAGACTGTTGTATCTCTGTCACTCCTGAAGCCTCAGGAATTTTAATCATCTGATGGCTGAGAAACAATCTGCCTGGTCATAGATGCTCACCTACTGCCTTTTAAAGTTTTTGTTCTTTTAACTTAACCCAATGAGCCCTGCCCCTTCAAAAAATAAATAAAAAATATACTAAATCAGAATGTTAATGGATTTGGCTCCATTAGTTCCTAAACCATAGGAAGTGGCAAAATGGAGGAAAAAGAACCAGTTTTATTTTTGGCCTTTTTATTATTCTAGAAATTTGGGGCTTCCATTCTTTTATGGTTAACCCATTGATGATATTTATTTGCTTTATATCTGACCCCAACTGATAAAAACCATTCTAAAACATCAATAATTAATTCAGTTAAAGACCGTGGTCCCTCTGGTCCCCAAGATGGAACCTATAAAGAGAGGGGAAAGTCTCT
The DNA here is from genome assembly GCA_963575035.1 of Avahi laniger. Taxonomy (NCBI): domain Eukaryota; kingdom Metazoa; phylum Chordata; class Mammalia; order Primates; family Indriidae; genus Avahi; species Avahi laniger. The sequence goes on from CAUYSK010000650.1 coordinate 2,781, forward strand.
TTTCTGGACACAGATTGACAGCAAAAAGATGAAAAATTAGTCTCTGTCAGCTGGACAGGAGATAGCGTCAGGTTTGTAAAACCAAACCTGGAACCTACCTCCACTGCCCTTCAACCAGGAAAAACCATTCCCTCTCCTCTACCCCTCTGTAACATAATTCTACTTTTTAGGAGGATATCTCCCCTAAATCCCACCTCCAATAAATATCCAGTCTAAATTATTCTCCACCCAATTATTACAACTTTTTCACAAGATCTGTGGGAAATATTTACCCTGAGACAAATAGTGAACAGTGCGGGGATTTCAGAAAGAGGTTAAAAAAAAAAAAAAAGCTACAAGGCAAAGTGGTCCCAGTAGCAGACATGAAAACATTCTGCTTCAGGTGTGGTTCAATAATGAAGCAGGTGAAACATACAAAGTCAAGCTGATATGAAGAAGAGGAAGTATTTGTGATGAGACTGGGACACACTGAGATTCCGAGTTGCATTATGCATAGACTTGTGCTCAGATAAGAAGGGGCGCAAGGCAGCCTTATATCCCAGGGAAAATGGTGGGATTGGGGATGCACTGGCATCATCAAATGAATCAGAATTCTTTACTCCTTTCAATTCCTTCTATAGATGTGGGGCCAAGGTCTGGCCTGTCTGTAGTACACTGAAGGAAAAGAACAGTGGATGTGAGGAGAGCAAGAGCCATTTCCCAGCTCGTAGTTTGCCCAGATCCTTAGCACTCTTCACATTAAGGCTACAGGCCTGGATTTCTGCTGCTCCACTCCCAGCCTTAACTTTGCATCCTATCCTCATCTTCCTTGGTCCACCCTCACTATATCCCCGTCATCCACCCTGAAGAACACAAAGCTTTTTAGTTCTTTGCCATAAGGTAATTTTTAAAAATGTGGTTTCTTTGTTTCAACAGTTAATAAGTTGGTTCATCTTTTAGTAACAGATCTCCCCTCCCCTAGCCCCCCACTCAGTCTTGTATGATCACATCATCATCGTCATCATCTTCTTCCTCCTCCTCCTCTTCTTCCTCACCATCTTCTGGCAGTTCTTCCTCCTCCTCTTCCTCTTCTTCATCTAGACAAACTACCACCTCAGCTGGCTCAGGTAATCGAGAGTCAAACCAGTCCAGTACCTGCTGGGTGCTAAGCCTTGATGCCTTACTCAGTTGAGGGATATCAGTTTCCCGTAGCTGTTGGTGGGCTGCCCAGTACCTCTCCAAGGGTTGTATATCTGGTGGGGGTGGAGGGATCGGCAGAGGTGGCGTCTCAGCCCATTCATTCAAGGAGCGGGTTGATGGTGATGGTGTGGGAATTGCTGGGTCTTGGAAACTAGGGGCACCAGGAACTGTGTTGTCCCGAAACCATTTTAGTTGCCCATGCTTCAAAGCATAGCGTGTGTCACCAAACCACTGAATGATCTCCGGCCGAGGTAAACCAGTGATCTGTTCTAATTTATGGTAATCCTCACGCCGTGCCCATTGACATTGTAAAAAAAAGGATTTGAGGATAGCCAGCTGCTCTTTGGTTTTGCGCTTGGTTTTTCGCTGGCGCTGGGTATCTGGGGAAAGGTACTCTGCAGGGCCAACCCTACCTGCTACTGAGTTATGCCGTAGCCTTTGGGGCCAGGCTGGCTCCAGCTGTGGGGGTAGTGCCTGTTCACTGGGTGACAGAGACTGTGGAATACAGCCTTGTGGCTGGAGGGGTTTAGAGGTGGCAGTAGCTCCATTAGCCAGTACCTGGAAAGAGGAAGAAGAGGTAGAGAAAGAAGAAGGAGTCATACTAGATGCTGACTCCTCCTTACAACTACTGGCAAGTAATGAGATTGGTGGGGGCTTATCCCGAGCACGTGACTGGTGGGCAGCTTTGGAGTGGTTCCAGGAAGCAGTACCTATGCCATGTGACTGGTTGGGACCCCTGCCTGCCTGCTCCTTAGACATGCCACTGCTTTGATGATTCTGCCAAAATTCTGATTGCTGGGGGAATGTTCCACTGCCCGTTGTCGTCAGGGGCTCCTTTGCTTTCTGGTGACTCAGTGGCAGTGGTGGTATCTGAGAGGACTCCTCAGGCTCTACCTTCAATCCTTTCATCTGGGTAGGCTCACTAAGACTCAGAGGACCTATTCCAAGACCAACTTGTTCTTGAGGTGGCACTGGAGAAGGCGGCACCTCCTCTGGGGGCCGCCCTGCATGATGAGTAAAAGATAGAAGGGATTTGAAATGAAGTTGGTCCCGATGGTAGACCACTCGGGCTCGAGTCTCTTCTATTTCTTCTGATGACCAGCTAATGCCACAGCGGAGGCGCTGGGCCATGAACCAAGTCTTGACTTTCTCCATCTGTAGCCCATAACGTAGGCAGAGAAGGGCAATGTCTGCTAGGCTGGGATAGGGAAAGTAGCTGAAGGTTTGTAGCAAGTGTTCATTGCCATCTAGCTCACTGGTCTGGGCTGCTTGGGTCCACACAAGCTGTAGCTCCTCAGAGATTGGAGGGAGGCAGATGAGCCCCGCTGGTGAGCTATTAAGACTGCTGGCCTCTTTATTAGGAGGCATGGTGTTTTCTGATTTGTGCCCTTCAGAGATAGCTGTAATAAGAAGAGAAACAGCTCAATCACTGGGGCTCCTCTTTTGGCACATCGTTTAATTTCTACCAAACTAACTGTTGGACACTGAAACAAATTTCTATTTGTTTTGTGTTGCATTGCTTTTAAAGTGCTTCAACAATTCCTCATTTAATTTTCATAACCTTGTGAAGTCATCAGAGCCTGCTATATCATTCCTGTTTTAGGCATGAAAAAACTAAAATTCATAGAAGTTAAATTACTCCAAGTCACATGGCTAGTGAGTGTTGTCACCAAGTCAAAAATCTGTCTTTGAAGGTTAAGAAGGAAAACTAATCCTTATATATAGTCTTTATCATTCCAATTCAAACTCACTTCTGGAAGCTGTCCCCTAACTCTCACCCTCTAAATTCGAGGGACAAGAATCAAAACATGAAGACTCAACCTGAAAAACAAGAGGAGCAATCATCTCAGAACTGTTACTCTTTTATTTTCTTCCTTTTGGAGACAAGGTGTTGCTCTGTTACCCAGGCTGGAGTGCAATGGTGCGATTATAGCTCACTTGCAACCTCTAATTCCTGGGTTTAAGTGATCCTCCTGCCTCAGCCTCCCAAGCAGCTGGGATTATAGGCATGTATCACTGTGCCTAGTTTGTTACTAATTCTTTAGCTCCTAACAATTTATGATTATCTTTTAGAATATGTAGAGATAGGTTGGGAACACAACCAATGAACATCTGGAAGGCAGGACAGCACTGTCCTCTGCCCGGCCCCCAGCCCCCTTTCTTTCCCTTCTTGGTGGTAGAGTGCTGGGGGAGGGGAATTATAGTACCTTTAAACCCTAATCCCAAAACTGATAGCTGTATTTTTTTCCTTCTCTCAGTAGGATGAGAGATATGGGTCAGGGATCCGGGATAAATGAGGCTCACTCCCCCTGGGTTTAGGTCATGTGAAAGTGGAGAGGGGAATGTTTCCTCCCTCAAGTCAGCCTGGGAACAAAGGTTATCCCCTCCTCCAGCCTTTGTCTTTTCCAACAGCTAGCCTCTCTCCAGGGAGCCCAGAGAGCTCCCTCAGACACTAACAGCCCGCTCCACATAGGGCAGAAGGCCTCCTGCTCTTATCTTTTCAGCACAGCTTTCTCCTCAAGACCAGGTGGATGGGCTTATTAGAAATTGTAACCAGCTCTGCAAGCTACCCAGGGCTTATCAGAAATTGGATGCAGCTCCAAGAGCTACCGGGCAGCAACACCCCCGCTGCTCCAGGGTTATGGGTGTGAGGACTGCAAGGATAGCCCCTGACTGTGCTTCATTCCTGAAATACCTGTTCAAGTTATTTCCCAGAATATTCTGTTGACAATTTTAATTCATCTCCCTATGTGGGCATTGAAGACCCTTTAACACATCTGTCTGAAGTTGAGAAAAAGAAAAAAAAGAAAAAGAAAAAAAAACACATCTGTCACCTTTTACTCTTAGGGGAATCCCATCTGTGTTTATAAATATTACTTCTGATTTGATAAGGATAGGATTTCTGTTAATATGTAAATACTAGAATTGAGAAAATAAATTTCAAATCCATAAATTTAGAGCAATGTAATATCAGGAATTTTACACTATGATTAAAAAATTCAGAAGTGGGCTGGGCACAGTGGCGCAGTGGCTCATGCCTGTGATCCTAGCACTTTGTGAAGCTGAGTTGGGAGGATCACTTGAGGCCAGCAGTTCAAGACCAGCGTGGGTAACAGATGAGACCTCATCTCTGCAAAAACTTAAAAGAAAAATTAGCCGGGCATGGTGGCACACACTTGTGGTCCTAGCTACATAGGAGGCTGAGGTGAAAGGATTGCTTGGCCTAGGAGTTAGAAGTTGCATTGTGCTATGATTATGCTACTGCACTCCAGCCTGGGTGACAGAGCGAGACCATATCTCTAAAAAAAAAAAAAAATTAAAAAAAATTCAGAAGCATTTTAATGCATGTCATCATTCCCTTTTAACAAGCAAACCTAACAAATGGAAGGCCATGCATATCCTAAAAGCAATGCATCTTCAAGAACATCTTAAAAGGGTAAATGGAAGCAGCATGGCATGGTGGGTAGAAATATGAATTCTTGAGTAAGGCCAACCTGAGAGTTTGAATTCCAGCTCTGCCACTTATCAGCTATGTGGATCTTGGGCAAAAGTGACTGAACTTATATAAGCCTCAGTTTCCTCATGTGTAAAAAATGGAGACAGTGCTGAGTGTAGGTAAACAGTTATATATTTTACCTACTATGTGCTAGGCATTATGCATAGACAGGGCATAAAGCAGCTGTTAGAGATGGAAGTCCCCAGGTGAGGCAGATTAGAGATTAATTACAGCACCACCACTTTCTAGAATGCTGCTTGTCCTTGTGTGAGTTATTTAACTTCTCTAAGCCTTAGCAGAAAGAAAAGCACCCACCTAGCAAGTTGACTAAATGAAAAAAATGCAAAAATGCACTTGACATTATGTCTAGAACGAAGTAAAGCCTCAATAAATAGCAGCAATTATTATTACTTCAGCTTTATGGAGTGATTCTGATACAAGGTAATGTTCCTCCTAGACGATGGGGGAAGTAGAGCAAAGATCCAATCCTTTAAAAAGCAGTCCCCAACCTTTTTGGCACCAGGGACCATTTTCATGGAAGACAATTTTTCCTTGGACCAGGAAGTGGAGGATGGTTTTGGGATGATTCAAGCACATTACATTTATTGTGTACTTTATTTCTATTATTATTACATTGTAATCTATGATGAAATAATTATATAACTCACCATAGGTTGGGGGCCCCTGCTAACACATTGACTGCCACACTACAAAAAAAAAATGTTTCCCTGGGGCCACAGTGTTTTATTACAAAAACAGAATAAAAACTTTGAAAACAAAACAGTCCTTTCTAATGAAAAATTTGTTTTTTATTGTTTTCTATGCATGAGTTATATGCAACTTGAAAAATAGTTCTTGTGGCTCCCAAAGTGAAGAGATGTGTGAGTTACATTATGTTTCACAAGGCCCCGTGCTCAAAACTAGCGTAAGTTAAATACAACTGACATGGCAGTTAATGTGTTAAAGTCATTGTTTTCAATCCGGTTTTGCAGAGCCCTAATTCTAGCTAGCAGTGGAAGAAACCAGGCTATCTATGATTTTATACCTTTTATATTTTGGGCTTTGTATACAATTTCAGAATCGATTTTGCTGCCTTAAAAATGTATGAAAACTACTGCTTTTGGAGAATTGTATCGAAGATTTGGATCCTTTTTGATTGCTACATCAATTTCCAATGTGATCACTTCACCTTTCCCCTCCTAGGTTCATCCCGTACACAGCTGAGTGGCCTGTGAGGCACTGCTTGCATGGCCAGGTGCTAAACCACCATTTAGAAACTGTGGTTCACAAGGAACACCATCAAATCCAAGCTGGAGAATACTTTATGATGGCAACACTTGACATCTACTCAACCACATTTGTGTCCTGTTATATAAAGATACAATAATATTTTAGATATGAGGAAAATGTACCATAAGAAATAAAGCGGTCCAATGTGAGGACGAAGACTGCCAGATGGGAATATAAGGCAGGCACAGCTATAAGCCTACAAGGAAGCACTGTGCTTTCATTCATATGGTTTGACATCCTTCAGATTCTCGGCATCAGCTTGATATTTCAGGGTAACATACAAAACTGCAAAATAACATATTTGGTGTACTGTATACATCCAGTTTTCACTTACACAAAACACAAGTTATGGAAAACTTCCTGAAACAGACTGATGGCTTAAATCAAGGCACAGCTAGCTGTATAACTGGTACTTCCCTGGAAGAATCTGGCTTTGAACTGAACTAACAAAAACTACAGCCAGAGTGGCTCATGAGAATTGTAACAAGTAGGATAAACCCTATAAGTAATCAAAACTATAATGAAGATACTACTGTCTAGTGTTCTTGTGTCTCCATTTTGAATTAGAAGGGAATCAAAGCTGGAGAAGTAGGAGTCCTAGAGCAGAGGTAGTAGTGGTGACGGGAGCATCTATTCTGAATAATTACTAAATTTGTATCCTTATATATCCATATCCTTATATATCCATATTTAATATATGCCAGATATGCCCTACTGCAGCTACTTAAAGTCACTAATAAAAATATAGTCAGTATAACACCCTTCTTTCCAATATTTCTGGGGCGATGGCAGAGAATGGGCTGCCTTAAACTTCCAGTTTCACTGTTTACACAGTCCTAGAAAAAAGGACTTTAGAACTTTAGGCTTGAACCTAGGCTTACAGTTAAAGTAGGAGGCAGTTAAAGTGGGAAACTAGATATGATCCTGCTGATTTCCTTAAATCTTTATTTAAAGATCTGAAGTACTACTGCCTGATACGTGTTTAGTGATATAGTTTTAAGGGCCTTAAGGACTTTTAGCTATATTCAACTTAGATGCTTCTTAACTTTTTGGATCAGGAACCTCTTTGACAATCAGATAAAAGTTACAGACCCTCAGAAAGTTATGACTCTTCCCCGCACACACAAACATCACACTTACATAATGAACTCAGGGGATTCACTGACCGCCAAAAAGTTAGGTTAAGAACCTCTGCCTTATATCCTCCCAACTTAATAAAGGCAATGGTGGTAGTTGCTTAAACATGAACAAACAGCTTGATGTGAATCAACAGAAAGAGTGGATGGAAGACTTGAGAATTTGAATAAGTCTAGAAGGGACAGGGTAATCATGATCTTAGTTGAAAACAGCAGAAAGGAGGGGTGCTCAACTGGGCCAGGAGCCTGGTTTAATTTACCCACTGGATTACACGACCCATACCCACAGTGTACTGGATACTGGAGGTTAGTAGGCTGCTCTCTAGTTTGCCAAAATCAACTGCTTCATTCAGTTTTCCTGTGTGCTTGTACCAGTTTTGTGTGATTCCAAACCTGCTTATGCCCATGGTTTTTCTGTATCTATATAATTAAACATCACATAAACCTATGAAAAATTATTGCATTAAAAACTGAACCTATGAAAACTAAGTCAAATGCTTTGAAGAGACATAATACAAAGGAGAGTATACAAAAATTGTTTTGAGTTGGGTGTGGGCAAGACAACTGGAAAAGACTGAGGGATGGGACTGAAAAATCTCAAAAGTATTTTGCACTCAGATTGCTTCAAAAGTGTCTAAATTCTCGCTTCATTTTAAAGAACCCCAAACTGGAAGTCACAGATGATCAAGTGTCTGAGTAGCTCTCATCTTAAGACTGCACACTAGAATTACCTGGGAAACTTAAAAATGAGGCCACCCTCCTCCCCATTCTGATTTAATTCGTCTGGACTGGGGCCCAGGCACTCGTAGTTTTAAAAAGTTCTCAGGGTGCAGCCAGGTTTGACACTCCCTTGTGTAGTTAATACTAGAAAGACAATTGGGAACTACAGTCAGCAGACTTACACACACAAAAAGTCTCACCACTACACCAAAGGATTGGTGAAATGAACATACTTTTAATTATAATGTTTAAGATAGTATGCATTATTTTTAAAATTCTCCTAACTTTGGCTTTTTCAATTACTGCCATCTACCTATTCTAATCACATATAAAAGGGCTTCAAATGTATGGTGAGGAGGTTCACATGATAAAAAAGATCTTCTGACCTGGGCCCACATTACCAAACAGGTCTCAGCTTGAGTCTTCTTTCAGTTTAGAAGTCTCAGATTAGGACGCAACACCAGGAACCTCTGAGGACTTGGGTTCTCAATGGGTTCTCAATTTCCTGGTTGGTTTTCTGAGTATGACTGGGTACGGGAGTCAGAAGGGGCAGTTTCTTCTAAAACTTTCGTTCCCAAAGGCCACTACTCCCCAGAAGTAAGGCCAGGTTCTGTAGGTGTGTTGAGGTAGCCAGCAGGTAGTGAAGGGAGTGGGGTGGAGATGGGGGGGAGGCCTGGGAAGGAAATGTTTCTCCTACCCTCCATTTCACAGGCAGACTGGAAGGCTCTGAATTGGGTCAGGGAACAAAAAGTTGCTGCACTTGGGGCGATGAGCCCCAGGAGCCAAGCGAATCTCAATCCTCCCCCTCGCCAAGGGCGCCCCAACCCAACCTTCCCCTCCTCCTCCCTACACAGCCACTCACCCTCCCCCCAGTTCCAACAGGGAACCGAAAAGTCCGGAGGAGAAAGGAGAGAGAACCGGGTAACTTCGAACCCAGAATTCTCCTCCCCTCAGAGCGGGGATGGGGCTCTGGAGATCGGAGATCGTACACGGGCAGGGAGGGGAAGTCCAAGGGGCTGGGGATCACTCACCGCGGTCTGGCCCGGGCGGCGGCTCCCAGCCTCGCACCATGGGCCGGGGGGGAAAAGGGGAAGAGGGCAGGGGGGCCTCCGGGTGGTAGTGGGGTTGCTGCCCCGTGCGGCCTGCTCCGAGCCCACCCGCGCGGCCGAGACCAGGACTGCTCCCCCCAGCCCCCGAAAGCGCTCCCGCCTAGCCCAGCCCTGCTCGAGCGAGTTGGAGGCGGGGCGGATGGGTGGGGCGGGCGTCTAGGGGCGGTGCCAAGGTGGCCCGAATCCTGATTGGTGGACGCAGGCAGGCAGGCACCGGGGAAACGCATTGCGCCGGCCATTGGCTGAGTGGGTCTTGACTGAAGCCGGTTATTGGCTGCGTGGACCTCAGTTGGGGTCATCTATTGGCTGCGTGGGGCAGGCAAAATGTCCCCCGGGGCCAAGTTACCGTGAATGGTACCTCCCCTTACCCTCGACCTATTGGCACCAGACCTTTGGCGTACCCCGAGCCATGTTCCTTCCGAAATTCTCCAAGGAGACACACAGCACTTTGCTGAACTGTCTGGACCTCCAACAACTCCTCATTTGTTTCCTCCTGAAGGAAGCCCTCCAAGAAGACCTTTTCAGAGTCCCCGCCTCAGCCTTACACACGAATTGCGCCTTCCCAAGCTAGAGCCCAATCGGCACCAGCAGCGTCAGCTGTAACGATGCGCCTAAAGCAACCGGGAACTTGTTCTCGAGATGGATCAGATGTCTTGTCATCCGGAAGGCGAGGATCTTAGAAGCATGGCGCCTTTGGCCGCTTCCCGGGTCAAATTGGTACCAGACGGATGTTCCCATAGAGAGCAGTCACCTCGCTGGGACCTACTAGACTCCCGGACTCCCCTCCCTACCCTAGTAAAAGGGACCTGGAGCTCTGCCTAACATGGGGACCTTAGTTTTCGCTGTCAAGAAAGGGATGAAGGCTGCGGGGCTGAGGCAGGTGGGGAAGGAGGATCGCTTGAGCCCAGGAGTTCGAAGCCAGCCTGGGCAACATAGCCCCTGCCCTGTTTCTTAAAAAAAAAAAAAAAATTGTGTTAATTAAAAAAAAAAAAAAAGGATGACAGTAAAATGGACTTTCCACCAAAGCAGTATCCAACACAGTGTGAAGATCTGGGCCAAAATTTGTATATTTAGGATTCCCTATCTTCTAACTAAAACTTGGGCACAATACTTTCTGAAATGACTCTTCTCATTTTGGTCTGAAAAAGTCTCTTCTTGCCTATTTGGATCATGTAATAGCTTAGATAGCTACAGCAGTTTATAAAACAATTTTAGACTTTGCCCTGCATTCTCAGACTCCATCATTCCCTTTCCTTACATACCCACAAACCAACCATCATAACTCCTACTTTTTATTTTTCATTGCTACACGCCAAGGTCTAGAGCTCTTTCAAGATTGCCAAACATCTTAACTCTATTTCAGTGCTGAGCCCTATTTTCTGTTGCTGGGCTTGTATTTTCCCCATGTCTCCTTCCTCTCCCTCATTACATTTAGTAACAATCTCAACTCCTAAGAGCCAGTCTCAACATCCTTCAAACTAACATCTGGTAAAAACATCATAGGAGTAAACAATGGAAAGACATATATACTCAGCGTTAAGTTTAGAAACTTTTGATCCTTCGGGGTTTGAGCCAAGGCTGATGGTATATATAGACCTTCTCCTAAATCATGACTATTACAAATGCCCCATTGGTTTGTACGTAATGAAGGAAGGGAAAAGTGAAATATTTTAGGCGGCAGCAACCCTCAGTTGCCAGTGGAGAGGTCATTCCCTCATAATCCAAGCAATTAATGAGACTGGATTGACTGGGAAGAATTCATGCTTGTTTGGCTGGAAAGCCAGGCAAGAACAGTCTGTGGGAACTAAACGCCTGATCCTGGAAGGTTCAGTGAGTCATTCTGGGTGTCTCTGATCCTGGGCTTGGAATTACATACCAAAGGTGGACAACTCAGTCACCTTTCTTGTCTCAGAAAGGCACTCACTCCCAAGAGCCAGGAACTGGAGGAAGAATGGAAGACAGATTTAGGAAAAGGGGGAATCCAAGGAAAGGAAAAGAAACTCTCCTGCCCCAGTTCTAGAGTTTGGGCTGAAGCCTTCTCCTTCTGTGTGGGTTTCACTCTTACAGCTTTAGAAGATGGAGTGGACAGGGGAGGGGAAGTTAAGGAGAGAGGGAGAGGTCCAGGCTGACAATATAAAGGGAGAGTCCCACCTTTAGCGGGACAATAACCCTCTGAGCTCTTCAAGGAACCAGTGCTGAAGAATGGCGACTCATGCCATCCTCAATATAGAGATGTTAATGCTCCATCTCTCCCTTTGCATTGCTGAATTAGCAGGGCTGACCACAGGCACATTTACTCTATAGCTAAGGACTCTGAGGTCTGTAGGGTGGGTTCTAATACAATATGACTTATAAGAGGAAATTTGGACACAGATGTGTGTGAACAGAATCAAGACCACGTGAAGGCATAGGGAGAAGTTGGCTATCTACAAGCCAAGGAGAGACGACTCAGAATGAAAGCAACTTTCCTGACACTTTGATCTTGAATTTCTAGCTTCCAGAACTGAGAAATTAAATTTCTGTTGCTCAAGTCACCCAATCTGTGCTATTTTGTTATAGTGGCCCTATCAAACTAATCTATATTGCTTTCAGGAATACTACTAATGTCACCAATTCAGACATTAATTACTGCAAATTTGAAAGACTTCAAAATCTTATACCATATAAATGAAAGAAATTTGATAGAGGTTTTTCCAAGTTTGACAAAAATCCTAAAAGTTTATGTGACATTATCACTTACAAGACGTGATGAAATTTTTCTACATTATCAAGAATTTTAAAAATGTGATCAATCATGCCAGAAGACTAAGTTATCTTTCTTATTCTTTATAGAAAACATATATAGTCATCATATAAAAAGGCTATCAAAGATCATGCAGCCAAAATATTGTAGGAAAAAAATGTGTAGGTTTGTCAAGCAGGTAACTTTTTGACAGCTTTTTAAAAACTGTAATTTGTCGACATCTCTTCTCATTCTAAAACAAATATTCACTTTTGTGCCTGATTCTGTATTTGTAATTTTGTACTTATTTTCCTTAAAAGAGGCTCCAAAAGTTGTATGCTTCTGGTACAAAAAACCCTGGGTCTACCTGGGACCAACCAAAGGGATGTGGTGAGTTTCTGTGCCATTTAGGGGAATCATATTCCAGCATTCTGTGCCCTGTCTCCTAATATCAGAGCTGGAGGGAGGGGGAAGGCCGATTACTCAGAGCTGCAAGTATTGAGGATTTGGGATAGACGGGGATAGCAAAAGCTGCATTGAAGGTGTTTGTGTGTGAAAGCAAGAGTTCAGACAAACCTACCACCAAGATGTGAGAGGTCTGCAGAGGCTAGGGCCACAGAGACACTAGGCTATAAGCCAGAGAGAGAACCCTTGGAAAACCCCACCTACCTCTCCTTGTGCTCCTCATGCTGACTCTACCCTTCAGCATGTCTGGCTTCGCTCACAACACATACTGAAGAGAGGGTGCTCTGTGGTGACATCATAACTTGTCCATTATGATGTCATGAGGAGCCATCTGATTAATCTCAGTCTGGGGCTTCCCCATTAGGAATGTCCTCATTTTTTCTGGTAATTAATTTCTTTCATCATTCAAGTGATGTGGGAGGCACTCCTGTTAGAACTTAATCTTTCTCAAGGACCCCTTCCCTTTATTATCTATTTCTGTTACTCCATTCTGGATTAGACAGAAGTCTTTGCTTTCCCTCTCCATACTTCTTGTCCTTTGCTTTAGAGTTGCCCTTGATAAGGAAAAGGATTTGTTCTTCCCTCCAGTGCTTTAAGGAGCAGAATGCAGCTCAGATGATCCCCTTAAGGAAGAAGTCCTCCACCCCAGGGAAAACACAGGGCTTTCCCCAAGCTGTTCCCTTTAACTGCACCAGCAATTGGTGCTGGATGCCAGGTAATGAAGAGCTGGGCCCTGGTGACTCTCCTATTACCCAAAATAGTGGTAGGATCCTGTTGAAGTATCTTATAATTGGGCTGCCTGACTCCTCCATATCACTTTCCTTCCCAACTTTTGCATAACCAGAGGACTCCCGCAGAAAGGGAACAGGACTTTTCAGAAATAAAATGACCAAGAAATGGAGGGGGGTCAAGGAGGGAATCTTGCCTTTGAGTTTCTTGCCACCCTCAGCCCAAAACAAAGGATACTTCTGAATATCTATGACATACTTTCTTTTTATATTTCAACTTTACTTCAAATATGAGGTTTTATATACACAAGGGAGGGTGGTTGTATGAGGAAGCCGAAGTGAGGCACAATACCAGTGGGTTTGGGGCCCAGTGCACACAGCTGTACTATGAAGGAATTGGGGGGGCTCTGGGAGGACCTATTGAGAACAGTGGTTTGGGGGGGGAATTCACATAAGAAACTTTCATTTCCTCCCCAAGTTAGTTATTCAAAAGGTCGATCATTTGGTCTGTTTAGCAGTCACTGCTCTTTGGCAGCATCAACAGAAGTGTCAAGGCTGGGGACACAGAGAAGACTATCAGTTCCTTTTGTTTCTCTTTATGCCTGGATGGGGAAGGGAATGGATGGAAACTAGTAGCAGAAAATGAAACATTTATGATGTCATCCCTTGCTATGAAAAATCATGGGTCTGTATAGAGACCTGTTTCTTAGTCTGGGAATCGGATGTGGCCCAGAGGCCAGGGTTTAAGCCCTATCTTGAGCTGCACAAATTCTCTGACCCTGCTGCAGTCATTTCTCATTTCTGGACTGTGTCCTCATCTGTAGAGGAGCCTAGACCCAATTATCTCTAAAGACAAGCTTTTTCAGGTCTCTGATTCTATGACTTGTGAACTGCAAGAATCCAAATGAGCTCCAGAAAAACATAGGAGTTAGAAGTAAGAGGATGTGGGAATTAGATTGGAAAATTGAAGAGTTAAGGTTTGTAACAAAGAAAAAGGATGAGCTGCATTCATAAAGAGAAACAAAAGAACAGAAGAAAGTCAGGCTATGGAACAGGTAAGTGTAGGAAGACATCCAAGGTCTGGATGACGGGAAAGAGCAAGAGTTCCTTCTGCGCTGCCTCAAGGACCCAAGCCCCTGACCATGGTAGTGTTTTCTCTTATAGCACTTCCCAGCCCATGGCTATGTTATACCCCAAATTGCTCCTATTCATACAGTCATCAGCCTTTAGAAGAAGTTTACAGTTTACACCAAAATGCATAACACCTAATAGGACCCCTAAAGATTCTGCCAAACTCTTGGTGTTTCCTGGGTCAGATGCGACTCAACCATTTGGGAGAAACCAGTGATTGCAGTTGTCTAGGTGTACTTTTCTTTGCTTTCTGGGGCTGTAAGAAATATGGATGGAAATTTTGCAGAGAGTAATGCAGGAAGGAAAGGGCATATTGCCTAATCTTGGTTGATTTGCCGATGGTGGGGTTTGCGGTGGTGCTGCACCTGCTCAGCCCAAGGTGAGGAAAAACCAGGGGCTGGGGGGAAATCTCAGTGCTCATGTCGTGGGAGAGAAGTGGACACCAAAAGTATCAGGGCAAAGAATCCCTCCTGAGAATCTCAAAAGGACCAGGCACACAAAAGCCATTCAAGAAATACTAGTTTATTCCCTATTTTACAAGGCTTGGTGGCACTGGTAGTTTGTAAGCCCAGGTTCAAAGAGGGAGGCACCCAGTATTTGTGTGTGTGAGAAGACAGCTCAGCCCAGGCTGAGGGGGAACTATCGGCTTACCCCCAGGCCCTGGGGCAGCTCAACATGGCAAGAACCAGAAGAATCAGGTGTTGTTCTATAAAGCTGAGAATGGGGATATGGGTGAGAATAGGGATATGGTACTTCTTACATAGAAAGAGCTCAGGGAACAGGATTATCCTTAGTTCTTTGCCCCCAATCAGAGTTTGCATTTACCCCTTCAGTATTATCAGGTCTCCCAGAGAGGGCCCGAGCACAGACCATCCAGCAGTTGTCCTAGTTGGGAACCTTTCTAGTGGACACGTTAGAGAATTTGCCTGTTCAAGACTAGTGCAGGAAGGGGGAGGGAGGTGGCACACCAACAGGTATAGAGGGTTGGAAAGGGCTGGGAGAGAATCCCAATGTATGGAAAGGCTAGAGTTTTAATAGGTTCCCAAGTTTTCTAGAAGGCAAGGTGGGGTGGTCCCTTGCTGATCCTACAGGGCTGGGACATTGGCGCAGGAGACAACAGTAAGCTCCCATAAGGAACAGATGAAGCCTGGGGCCCCTTGCCTTCTCCAGACCAGTTCGGGAGACTGGGAGGATGAGAACGCAGAGCAGTCAGAAACTATGAGAAATGATATATTGCAAGGTTTTAAATTTTGTTTTTAAAGGGAAAAAATACAACATCATGGTTATGCAAGCCTCAGGAGATTTCCTGGGTTCTTTAGCCTAGTTCTGCCATTTACTAGCAATATGATCTTGAACAAATAACTGAGCTTCTCTGAGCCTGTTTCCTCATCTCTAAAACAGAGATAATGATAATGTTCAACTCAGTGTTGTCTTGAGCATGCATGCAAGACAGATTTTAGCAGATAAGTGTTAAGTAAATGTGAGCTATCACTATTGTTAATATGACACAACAGTAATACATACATATTAGGCGAGAGATTATTACACACTGAGCATCTACCGGGTCTCCCTATTATCCTCCCTTGGGCTCCTAATTGATGAATAAACAGTGTATTGCTTGGTGGCTTCCAGTACAATTTCTCTCTTCACTTTGCTGGAACTTTGACCTGAAGGTGATCCACAAGATGCATGAAATTCTTCCTGTTTTCTTCACAAGGTAAGGATGATGTTTAAATGAGCATTTGTTTGAGGAATGACCTGGGGGGTCCTCTCCTTCCATCTTCAAAGGATTAAGGCTGTGGACAGGAGGGGCATGGTAACAAGCCCCACGCTTTGTTCTGAATGCATGTGTGGGCACATGTGTATGCCCCACGCCTTTCACTTAGGAAGGGGGGATCCAGAAATTTTTCTCTGAGAAATCATTAACAGAAACAGGTTTGGGAAGCTGGTTACCTGGGAGCTCCTTGTTCATCTGTAGCATCAGGAACTGCTTCTTTTCCTTCTTCTTCCTTCTAGAAGATCATGAAGAAGCCTGAGGGAGGAAGGTGGAGCAACCATGGTCTTGGAGAAAAAGAAGTAGGTTCTCCACTCCTTCTGGAGGGAGAATAGCAGAGATCAAGGATGAAGACGGAGGCAAATGGAAGCAGACAAAATGAAGGTAAATACCTTATATATTAAAAGGAAAAGTGATGAGAGGGGAGAAGGACAAGGAAAGAGAGAGAAAAGCAAAGAGGTTAGGAATAGGGTGAGAGAAAAGGGAACAACAAGCAGCCAGCAAAGGAATGGTTCCCATGTTCAGTTAATCAGGAGGAGACACAGGCATGAATGTGAATGGGTGGAAGACGCCAGCTTTCCCATTTCACTTGCTAAGGGCATGGTGCAGACTGCCATCTTCTGGTGCATTTAATATTCGAGTTGCTTTGATTCTTGATTTGGAAGGATTTCTATTCCTTATGCCCATCATTTTTCATCCTCAAGAGAACCCTCAACATTGTTTCCTTTCATCTTTGGAGCTCTCACACATCATTTTCCCCAACACTCTGAGACACTTCCCCAAAGTTGTCTCAGAGCACCGAGGCTGGAAGTCTGTGGGGGCGACAGCAAAAAGGGGAAGAGGATGAACTGTGGTTTGGAAGAGGCTCTGGAATACCCTGGGGCTGCAGGCTGCTTATGGGATGCTTCCTGGGCCCTGGAACATCTGTTCCAAAAACTAGAGGGCCCATCCTCAGCCCTAACTGGACACTCAGGGTGCTGTGAGTTCTGAACTGTAGCACTAGTGTGGCTTCTAATCTGCCCTCTGCCAAGCACAGGTCATAAAATGTCAAACCAGAAGGAGCCTTAAGAGATCATCTAACCCAAATACTATATTCCAAGGGAAAACCCACGGCACAAAGAAGTGAAGTAGCTTGCCCAAAGTTTTACAGCTAGTCAGTGATTTCCTTTTCTTCTGAGGCAGAAAGAAAAAATTGGAATAGTGATTCCGTGGTTCACCGTCCTTTAACAAACACAGTCCATAAAGTGCTTAGAGGTTATTAAAAGGCACCCCAGAAAGGTAAGGCTGGAATTTTTCTGGAAGCCCCTGAGTGTACCAACCGCTTAGGTGCCTCATTATTAGGCTACAAGGACAGCCCTGGAGTTGCTTTACCTCCATTTTAATCCCTAAGGCTGCCTGGAGGCTGGAGGAAGGAGCTCTGACTGCTGTCATCACTTGCCAGCCAGTCTATGGAGACTGAAGCTAGGAACTGTCAGAGGTGACAAGAGAATGCTGTCATAATGCCAAGGTCCGGGGCAATGGCCAAGCTCCTGGGATTTAGCAAGGCAATTATGGCTGAGTTAAAGCTAGGATGGGCAAGAATGGGGGACCTGAGGGCAAAGGCAGGTAAGAAGAGGGAATAAGCTAGCTATCAAAATAACTTCAGCTGGGGTGGGCTACTTCACATAATACCTCAAGTCCAAAAAGGTTCCTTTGCCGTCAACTGCCTAGGCCAGATTGGCCTACTCACTTAAAAGAAACTCACCATCTTCCCCATTTTTCTAGTCCCTGCAGCGCCCTTTTGGGTCTCCTCTCTCCCCTATGCCTTGGGTTCCTTCCACTCACATCCAACCAGCGTTTTCCACCCCAATGTCCCCGAGCTTCGTTGATTCCGCCCAACCCCCGCGCGCCCCTTTGATTTCTCCCATCCTCCTCGCCCTCCCCGACTTGACTGTCTCTGACGGCTTCCCGCCAATCTTGGTTTCTCCCATTCCTCCCCGCCACATCGGGTTCCCCTCGCCCCCGGGTGCCTTTGGTTTTTTCCGCCGTGGACCGCAGGCGCCTGGTCTCAGATAAAGTGGATCCAGCCCTGGGGCTCCGGGGCTCCGCCACTGCCCGGGTGCTCGGGCCCACGTAGAGCATAGTCACGGCCGCCGTTGTTGTCCCAGAACTCGCGACCCGTCACACGGTAGCGCAAGGCGAAGAGCAGGGCGCCCCCAATGGGCGGCGCGGGCAGGCGGAAGGCGAAGCGGTCGGCGCGCGGCGGGGGCGGGGCCGGGCCGGCGTAGGCGGCGGGCGCCTCGCGTTGGCTCCGCCAGCCGTCGGCGCTCCAGCGCACGCTCACGCGCTTCTCGTAGGCCAGGTCCAGCACGCGCGCGCTCCCGGCCACGCCCAGCGGGCCCGCCTCGGCGCGTTCCAGGCAGATTCGCTGCGCCTGCAAGCGGGCGGCGAAGCCGGGCTCGCTGGCCGGCTCCAGGGCTGCGCGCGCCTCCTGGGGGAAAAAGAAAAGGGGGAGAAAGGAGCCCAGGGCGAAGACGGGGAGGGGCAGGGGACGGGTCAGAGCGAGGCACTGGTCCAATCAGAGGCCGACCCCGGCGTCCGGGCCGGCGGGCCGGGCTCAGCTGCAGGGGTGCCCCAGAGCCACAGGCCAATGGGGCCCCGAGGGGATGAGCAAGTCCAAGCCCAGGGATGGGGATGGAGATTGGTGTTCCTTGACTAAGCCACGCCCGCCGCGGCAGGCTGGCGGAGGTCCCCAGGAGGGGGCGTGCCCCTGCCGCCTACCTGGAGGCCGCGAGCGCGGGGCTGGCACGGCGCGAAGTGGCGGAGGGCGTCCCTCTGCAGCTGGACCTGCACGTGGCGGGGCACCCGGGGCAGCTCTCCCGGGCGGAAGCGGCGCACGGCGGCCAGCTCCAGCCCCAGCGCGTCGGCGAAACGCACTCTCTTGCGGGTGTCCGGACTACGGCTGCGGGGCGCCCGGGCCCCGCCTCCTCCAGCGGGCGCAGAGCGGGCCCGGCGACCCCGACTTGGAGCGTGAGCGCGGGATCGGGCCCCGAGCCGCGTCCCACCCTCGCCTTGCTCCTCCTCCGGCTCCTCCTCGAGGCTGGGCCGCTGGCTGCGGTAGTAGGCGCGCTCTGTCAGCGCAGCGATAAAGCTCAGGTTGCGAGGGATGTCAGTGCGGGGGGGCCGCTCGCGGGACATGGTACCCCCGCACCGGCGGGGCCAGCCCGAAGCGCCACCGCGCTGCCCTCCCTTCCTCTCTCCCGCCCGCCCCGCGTCGGTGCAGAAGTCGCAGGGCCCGCTTCAGCAGCCCCTAGCCCTTGCGTACTCTCCTTGCTGTCACCTCCAGGATCCTCCACCGCCGGTCGCTCTGCTTCGCCTCAGTGACCACTTTCCCTCCCTCTGGCGGTCAGCTCCTAGGGTCTTCAGACCATCACATCCTGCCTGCTGCGAGTGTCTGCTCTGAGCGTGCGCTCAACGGCGCTCACCCTCGGGTTCCGCGGTCCTCATGGCCCTGGCCCCCGCCCACAGCCCTGTGACAGGTGGCTCCGCATCTGTCTTTGCTGCTGCACCAGGGGGCGGGGACTCCACTTCTTCAGTCCCGACTGAGGCCACTCAGCCTTTTTTCAAAAAGTCCTCAACTTCATCCACACGGCACGGGAAGGGTTAACGCAGGGAGGAAAGAATAACCTTTCCTTTTCTTGCTGGGGAAGGTTCAAAACACCCAGCATGTGACTTTATCTAAAGGGCTCACCATTTTCTTTTCCTAAACCTAGGCTCCAGGTTAGGGAGGGGGTAGTGGTGGGTGCAAAGAAGGAAAGGTCATGAAAGCTGGGTGGAGTCTCTGAAAGAGAGGGTGAGATGTGGCACTCAAAAGGGGCAGGGGGCAGGGGGCGGGGGTGGCTGAACACTGCCCATTGGAGAGTCCAGAACTGAGAATTTTGGAAAAACCTGGCTTCTAGACCCACCTCTGGTGCTATTTAGCTGTATGACCTTGAGCAAGGAATAACTTCTTGGGACCTTAGTTCTCTTATCTGTAAAAAGTGGGTTAAGCCAGACACTGTGGCTCAGGCCTGTACTCCCAGCACTTTGAAAGGCCGAGGCCGGAGATTAGCTTGAGGCCAGGAGTCAGAGAACAGCCTGAGCAAGATCAAGATACCATCTCTACAAAAAATAGAAAAATTAGGCATGGTGGCAGGTGCCTGTAGTCACAGTTACTTGGGAGGCTGAGGCAGGAGGATCGCTTGAGCCCAGGAGTTAAAGGCTGCAGTGAGCTATGATGATGCCACTGCACTCTAGCCCAGGTGACAGAGTTAGACCCTGCCTCAAAAAAAAGAAGTGAATTAGAGTTCTGATTTCTAATCCAACTGTAAGCCTTTTGAGGGCAGGAGCTGTCTGATTCATGGTGACTTTTAGTACATGGTAGGCCCTCAGATGATTGAATGAAGGAGCACTTAACAACTCTTAGAGCTGAGACTGTGAGCTTCTGAGAAGGGCAAAGAGCTGGCTTTTTGCCCATTCATTTTTTTCTGCATTAGTAAAAAAAAGGTTTTTAGCTTTTTTGAACTTTCCTACTGATCATATATAGCACTTACAACGTGCTAGGTACCATTGTAAGAGTTTTACAAATACTAACTCATGTAATGCAACCATCATAGGAATAGGGAGTTTTATTATGCCTGTTTAACATAGGAGAAAATCTATAGAGGGGATAGGACTCTTGCCCAGGGTCATATAGTTAATGATTGGGGAGCTGGGATTAGGACCTCAGCAAGTCTAGCACTAGAGTCCACCCTCTTATCCCCTTGGTTACATAAGATTAAAACGTTTAATGATAATTGTTAACATCTTCAGAGAATTAAAATAGGGAGAAATGAAATCTCTGAATTTAAAGCATCAGGATAGTTTAATCGTTAAATCACAAGTGACTTAAATTGGAAATAAACGTGACACATATATTAACACTATTTTATTATTGCATAATTCATTCTTGTTTGCATCACACTAGTATTAACCATAGCAATGCCGTTTAGCCAGGACTCATTTTTAAAGCAATATTTTTATTTTCTTATTTTAAACTTATATATAAAATCCATGGACACATTCTCTTCATATCTTAGGGTGTAAAATAATCACACATTAATTTATGTTACAGTCAGGCAGTTTAAAACAATATTCTTTGCTCTGGTAAATTATGAATCACTCACTGAATTACCTATTGGATACAATGTATACTATTTGGGTGACTGGTACACTAAAAGCCCAGATTTCACCACTATACAGTTCATCCATGTAACAAAAAACCATTTGTACCCCCTAAATCTACTGAAATTTTTTTAAAAAGCCAAGAAGAAAAAAAAATATGTATCACTGAAATAAAATACATGAGGTTCAAGACCAGCCTGTATGACCAGAGGCTTTCTGGTAAAGGCTCTGTTGCCTTGTCCACAGGCTGAGTTGCCATCCCTAGGCTCTGGGGTGTTGGTCTGAGAAGATCCTTGAGGTACATAGCTTCGAACCAGGTATAAGTCATGTTGGTCCAGTGGCTCTGTTTGCCTGGGTGCTCGGACTGACACTGAACGTTTATTCCAAATCAGTTTTTATTTCTTAAACAGCTGCTGTAGTAATCTTCAAACGTCTAGCTGGGACTGCTCAATAACTGACCAGAGGCATTGATTGATTGATTCAGTCAACATTTGCTGAGGGCCTATTAGGCTATGAGGACACCAAAGTGAGTACAACTCAGTTCCTGCTCTTAAGGAGCTTGTAAATAAATGGGCAGACAGAAATATTAATATATGTGGGTCTTCTAAGACATTTACTTGAAATATGTTTTTTTATTTCAAGTAAATGTCTTAGAAGAAATCAGGATTGCAAATAAAGGCCTTTAGAGAACTTTATTCTCTAAAGAAGGTGGCAGCCTTGCTGGTGGCAGCTGGAATGATCAGTCTAAGGGCAAAGAAGAAATGAGGATGGTTGAGAGGATATAACCATTAAGGAGTGGAATAGGCTGTGTTTAGAGGAGAGAACTGAATGTGTACTTGTAAATGGTGTAGATTCAGACTGTGAGAACATCATTGACTACTTGAAGGGGAGAGGTGATCTTGAAGCAAGAGTGTCAAAGTTAAGACAAACTTTCAGGTCAGATAGAAGGAGATGGGAGCCCCAGCTTCTTATCAGTGTATGGCTTTGGGCAAATTACTTAACCTCTCCAAACCTCAATATACTCTTAAAGAAAGCACTTAGCACCGAGTAAGCCCTCAAAACGTGTTAGCTGTTACTATTATTGTTGTAGGGAAAACCTTGCTTCTCTAGTGACCATAAGGGCAAATGGGAATGCCAAGGCTTGGATTGGAAGTAGAAGCAAAGGGAACCAGCAGGAAAGGAGGAGAATTCGGTTGCCTCTTTCTGGCCTTTGGAGCTCTCTCCAATAGAGCTGAAGGAAGTGCCAGCTCCGAGAGTCCAGGGGCGTGCCCAGTCAGATATGCCTGCGCGTGCCCTCATGTGCATCCACTGTGGTCAAACTGTGAACTGCCCTGTATGAATATGCTGCCATTTATGAATAATAGAGATATGAATGTAATCTGGAAAGATAAACATCAACCTTAACATTGGCAAGCTACAGGGAGGGAGGTGGAATTGGGCATGTGTGTGTGTGTGTGTGTGTGTGTGTGTGTATTCGAAAACTTGTATTTTATTACTGTGTATCTCTTTTTTTTTACTTGTCACTGACTCGAAGGCCATGAACCTCTATATTGTTTGATTTTTTTCATAAAGAGAATGAATTCGTATGTTGGATAAAAAAATTAAAATAAAATCAATCTGATTACAAAAGAAGAAGAGGAGGAGGAGGAGAGGGAGGGCGGAGGAAGAAGAAGAGGAGGCAGAAAAGTACCTGCAAAAACTGCTTGTGATCCAAGTCCTGGTTCCCTGATGCCTGGCTAAAGTCCTAGCCCACAAAGAGGCCACTGGATTAAAGGTCTTAGGGAAAAGAGAATGGGAAAGGTTTAGTGTCCGTGTGGTGTCTGTTAGTCCCACAATGGTAAGGCACCTGGCAGACAGTTCCCAGTGTCACAGGAGCTACTCCTCTTTTCCAGGCACACAAGCCAGAGCTGGAAAAGTTCAACAAGTGCATGGAACATCAGAGACCTTCCAGAAATGCTGAATTTGCTCCTAGATGTCCTGAGGGCCAATGCTCTTCTCTGGGCAGCCTCGAGGCTCAGGAGCTACAGTGCCCTCTCAGTCCAGCCCTGCTTTGCCTTCGGCAGCCCTCTCTGTTCCCAAGTTGTGGCCCTTCCCAGGCCTGCGTCCCAGCCCCGCCCCTCTCTCTGGACGCATCTCTGGGCCCCATCATCACCCGGCGCCGGGCCCTCCCTCTTGCCCCCCCCTTCTCCTCCCTCCTTCCTTCCCTCCCTTCCTCCCTCTCTCCCTCCCTCCCAGCTCCTGCACCAGGAAACAGCCCGGATCCCGGCAGCGGCCTGACCCGTGAGATCCCTAACCTGGCAGGCGGGCGGGGTTGGAGACAGGCTGAGGTCGGGGGTAAGGGAGGAGCTGGGCCTTTGGGCTGCACTGGGGGGAGCTGGGAGTAGAGATGGTGTGGCAGGAAGCCCTTGGCCCTGGGTTTCCCGGGAGGACAGTCATTAAACATGGATTCGGCCACACAGCTGGTAGAGCGTTGGGGGCAGGGACCCAGGCCCAGGAGCTGCAACCCCAGCCCTTCTCAGGGCAGACCCTGATCCCTGGGCTTCCCCGCCTAGTTCTGATCTACTCCTCCCCTTCCCAGGGCTCCAGGCTGACCGGGAGGATGAAAGGCCCCAGCTGGGGGCTCCTTGCCACCAGTGCTGGGTCCTAAGAGCTGCCATCCAGGCTGGGTGAGTGACCCCTTCCTTTCCCTGTACCGGGCAACCCTTTGCTTCTCCCACCTTTCTCTTCAGTCCCTGTCACCTCCCCATCTTGTGCCTTTGCCAACATCTTCACATCTTGCTTCTAGGGAGGTCCTAAGCCCCTTCCTCTAGCCAAGAAGGTGTGGACTATGGTGGGGGTGGGGTGCATAGGGGTGTCGTAGAGCTGATGTTGTCTTATTATAAAAAGAACCTAAAGTATTTTAAACATAAAATCTACTTGTTTTACATTTAATTTGGCATATTACAAATTTAATGGCCAGCCCCTCATGTCCTGCCCCCACACCATGACTTAATTCCCTTGTTCTTGCTCCTTCCTGCCCAGTGGTCTCAGGGCATTTCCTCCCCTCTCCCTGTCTCCCTGGGTTAGACAAACCGGAAATGCCCCTTCCTGTGTCTCTGTCCATATTCTATTCATGCATTTATGCCAGTCTTTCATCCTTGCCTCTTACAGCCGCTCGGATGGCGACCCCAGCCTCAGCCCCAGACACACGGGCTCTGGTGGCAGACTTTGTAGGCTATAAGCTGAGGCAGAAGGGTTATGTCTGTGGAGCTGGCCCGGGGGAGGGCCCAGCAGCTGACCCGCTGCACCAAGCCATGCGGGCAGCTGGAGATGAGTTTGAGACCCGCTTCCGGCGTACCTTCTCTGATCTGGCGGCTCAGCTGCATGTGACCCCGGGCTCAGCCCAGCAGCGCTTCACCCAGGTCTCCGATGAACTTTTCCAAGGGGGCCCTAACTGGGGCCGCCTTGTGGCCTTCTTCGTCTTTGGGGCTGCACTGTGTGCTGAGAGTGTCAACAAGGAGATGGAGCCACTGGTGGGACAAGTGCAGGAGTGGATGGTGGCCTACCTGGAGACACGGCTGGCCGACTGGATCCACAGCAGTGGGGGCTGGGTAAGAAGCTTCTCAATTGCTGCTCTGCACATCCCTCCGCAAAGCTGTCTCCAGGGGGAAGGTGCGGGCTGTGATTGGAGGCTGGGGCAGCCGTGCTGGGAATGAGGCATGGGGGCTGAGTCTCCCTGTTTGGGTGGAATCAGACTGAGAGATGCTTCACTGTAGGCATCACACTGGACTCTGCTCTCCAGGGCTGCCATGCAGTGATCACTGGATGGGCTCATGGTCCCAAGCAGAGGACAGATACACAGTCCTGGAGCAGTACCTGCAGGGAAATGGTGTCAGGAACTTTGTACACCTGAGTACATGGCATGGGAGGTGGGGAGGATCAGGGATGGGTGGTGATCAGGAAAGCCTTGGCAAAGGATCCCAGTTCTGAGCAAAATTTTTTAGCAAGGAAAGGATGGGGTTCACTTGAGGCAGAGAGGGCAAATGAGCCCAGCGCTTAGGGTAAGGGATGGAGGTGCACTCCCGGGGATCAGGCTTGCAGCCAGCGGAGCTTTGGCTGGAGAGGAACTGGGTATGGGGTAGTGCTTGCAGTGAATGGAACTGGAACTCTTCCTCTCCTCTTCTCTCCACTCTTTCCTCTCCTGATATCCCTTTCTCCTTTCTCTCCTACTTCCCTTCTCTCCCACAGGCGGAGTTCACAGCTCTATACGGGGACGGGGCCCTGGAGGAGGCGCGGCGTCTGCGGGAGGGGAACTGGGCATCAGTGAGGACAGTGCTGACGGGGGCCGTGGCACTGGGGGCCCTGGTAACTGTAGGGGCCTTTTTCGCTAGCAAGTGAGAAAGTCCCAGGGCCAGGTGGGGCTAGGTATGGCTGGGGGCCAGGAGAGCAGGAACGGAACAGAGAAATGCCCTTGGAAGAAGTGGAATGAATGGGTGGGCAGGCATGGAACAGAAATGGGCAGGGGAAAGGTAGTGTGTGAGGGAGCTGAGTATGCCAGGCAGGCATTTGGAAGAGTGAGCTGGAGACATTGGGGAATGTTTTGGGAAGGTCAGGGGAGCAGGAGATGGAGTCATTCCAGAGTTGGGGGGAGGTGGGAGGGATCATGCCTATAGGTGTGGGCAGGTGAAGCTACCTAGAGCCTGGTTTGCAGCCCTGAGGAAAGTGGACTTTCATAAGGGATTGTGTCTCCATTGGACTGGGATTTGGGGAACGCAGAAGGCACATCCCTTTGGAATGGAAACTCAAGGTTCTCAGGTGATAGGGAGAGATGGCTGTGACAGTGGGCTGCTTGGACACACGTGTGCATGTGCACGCGTGCTTGTGTGCATGCTGGGCTGCTTGTCTAATCTAATCTGGTGGTGGTGGGATTCCTCAAGGAGAAAACATTCCTTCTTATAATGGCAAGAACAAGGGGCAGTTCTCTGTCCCTCCTCGCAACCCTCCTCCCACCCCCACATTTCCCCTTCCCTTGCCCTGATGCCAGAAAGTCATTAGCAGGACTTTGGAGACAAGAACGGTTTTGCAGCTGGCCTCATTCCTTCGTCACCTCCCTTCCTTGTGCATCTCACACTTGCTGCTGCCTCCTGGGCTCTGACAGAAGGACAGGGCTGTGGAGACTTGGTGGGTGGAGGCTTAGGTAGCTGGACTTGCCTGCCACCCTCCCCTCCCACTGGGGCACAATGGTGCCTCAAGTATACCCTATCTCTGGGACCTCTGTATCCAAACTGAAACTCTAAATTGGGGCCCTAATTTTCCTTTTGAGAGGATGAACGTAAATGCCAACCTAGAATACACTCTGGGTCCTGCACTGTGTCTCAGTGAGACTTGATGCCTTGAGAGGACCATTCCAGCTCTGAACCCCATGGGTGTGAGGGTGATGGGTACTCCATGACTGGCCTATTCTGTGTGGTGGGCTTTGGTGCTGCTTTATCAGGGGCCAGGAGTATGGGTTCTAGAGTACCTACCATGACCCAGAAGCATTTATGTTTTCTTTGAAACCACACTGTTTGCATGGGTGTTACTTGTCCGTACCTCAGAGTCTGAGGATAACTTTAGAACTCACAGTCCTCTAGAACAGATTCGGATTATAGCTTTTTCTTTTGAGGAAGAAATGATTCACTCCAGTTGCATGCCCTGAGCCAGACCTCACTGCTGCACTTTCCAAGGTGCTAAAATTGCTGCTCTCCAATGCTGACTTTCAGAAACAGTGCTCTAGAACCCTGACAGTGATCCCGAGCACTGATCAGCTTAGCTAGACCATGGTTGACTCTTATTGGAGATTTTCACTTGGTCCCAGAATGTGGCGACATAGTTGTGCTTGGTAGAATGTGGGATCAAATTGGCCTCAGGGGTTTAGTCCAGACTTTTGCTTTTGAGAGAGGGCTGCACTTTTTAATGGTATTTATAGGGGAGGTGGTTGACTGCATGTGCTACTTGGTCTGTTGTGAGTATGCTGATACCAGAAACTCAGAGCTGGTCTGTGGCAAGCAGTGGGGTGGGGGGTCTCTGACTTTGCTCAGGACAAACTAGGCCAGTGGTTTTCAAACTGCTTGGCAGAGCCCCGAAGTTTCCTAGGGGTTGCCTCAGGAGTCCTTGGGAAGATGAAGGGGGTAGGGGGGCTAAGCAGGCTGGGCAACTTGCCCTCAAACAGAACAGCTCCCCTTGTAGCTGTCTTACGTATCGGGGTTCAGGGTAAGATTTTATTTGCATTAAGGGGTATATTGCTAAAAAAAAAGTTGGAAAACCACTGACTAGATCATCAGCTCTAACTTGGAGCCTGTGCTCCCTCAGGTTTGGGGCAGACTCTTCATCCTACCCTCTACCACAGGATGCCATCCCGGTTAGCATTCCTGCAGGCCTTTAGCAAACAGGGGCAGCAGGGACCATGGCCAAATTAACAAAATGTTCTGCTCTGAGGCCCTGACGCCTGGGTGGAAGGAGAGGCTATTTTCTGAAAGGGTAAAGGGCTTGGTCTGGATTCCCAGAGTATAGCTTGGATGGGACCACAGTGGGTAGTTTTGACCTGTCCTGCCCTTCTTAGTTTGAGGGGCAATGGAAACCCCAGAGACTCTTCTGTCAGGGAAAACTAGGGACTCTCTTCTAGAGCCATATAGTTGCTTGGGATTAGCTCTTGGCCAAGACGGCTGAGTATGGCTCCCAATTTTTAAATCTATTTCATTTTTTAAAAAAATAAGGGAAATAAATATAATTGCCATTTTTGAAGATGAAATAGGTGGAGAGGGTGTTTCTTGCTCTCCAGAGCCCAAAGGGACAAATAGGGACTTTGCTTAGGCCAAGGTAGGAGCGGAAATAGGGCAACTCGGTCCCGAGATTATTAATCCTCCTCTCCCACTCCCCACTTATTCTAGGGCATACATACACTATTTTACTTTTTTAAATCATAAAACAACAGAACAGATTTGGTTAGTTTAGAAGAAAAGAAGAAGCTCTATAAATATAAATATAAATATATATTCCTGTATTTTTATTTAATAATTTATAAATACCAAGTTCATTTGACTTTTATTTTTGTGTAATATGTAATTGTCGTATTAAAAAAATAAATAAAGCCCAGAGTTTAATGAGAAGGACTGCACAGGGTTTGTGACTTCTACACTGGATAGGCTGGGGTCAGGACATTCCTGGATCTAATCATCTCTTCATGACCTTGTTAAGGGCAAGAATTAGATTAACAGGGATTTGGGAAATGCTGGGATAATTAAAAAAAATATATCAGAGTTGTTCCCCCATCCTCCTCACCCTACTCCCACCCTGGCCAAATGCCCAAAGCCAAGAACTCCATCTATCCCAACCCAAGCCTCAAGAAGGTGTGTATATATGGTATATGATATTTAAGACTGCCACGAACAAGAAACAAAACAAAACAAAGAAAACCTACCAAAAATCTTTGTGTGATAGTAAATCAAGTTCCCAGTGTGGTTCAACTTCTAATCAGAAGTGTGTGGTAATGAGCATTTCCCCGTGATGCCCGGCTGCCTACTTCAGACTTAAAATAGGTCTGGCAAAAATGGAGCCCCTGCTTCCTTTCTGGGTCCCCTGAGACATTTGGTTTCAGCCATTTTAATGCAAACTGCTAAATTGGATGGAATCTCCAGGAATATTCAGCCCATCCCTTTGTACTTCTAGTCCAGGACCACACCAAAATCATGTCTGACAGGAATAGTGATCCTAATTTTAAATTTCAGGTGGGAATTCCTAGTCTTTCTATAATCCAGTGCAATAAACTGGATATCTGGGTTTATGTGTTAAATTGTGAGAAATGTTAATTGTTTAGAGGAATCCAGTGTTGCCTCTATTCTTTACCTATTGAAAAATCTATGGGGGAAGCCATATTAAAATCAGAGAGTGGTTTGATGAATTTGGCACTAGGGGAAAAGGAATTAGATGTTCTAAATAGTTAATATCATCAGGTATGATAGTGCATTTATCTCCACTGCAATGCGATTGATTTGATGATTGATTTGCCTAGTTCCAAAAAGCATTTGCAACATCTTTCTATAATACAAAAGACAAAACAACAGGAAAATGTAGATTTTTAAAGTATAAGAGGTAAAGGGAAAATTGAAATATTACAATAAGATGACAGCAAAAGGAAAATTAATGCACAGAAAATCATTCTATAAGTAGTGTTCCCAAATACTAAAGCTAGGCTATGAATTTAGCTCTGTGCTTCCTGGCAGCTAAAGCAAAATGAAAAATACAGTGAAATTCACATTCCTCTTAGGATTTATAAAACCCTACCAGTTACTCAAGAGGGGCAAAAAAAATTTTTTTGTGTGTGGCTTTTCTGAGAAGATACTGAGTGATATAGTGGACACTACCCTCTGTGACACCTAATAGCAAATATGATGTTGAGTGTTGTACCACTGTTTCTGCTAAAAAACACCAAATGGGGATTCAGAAGATCCTAAGCTTATTCTATCAGGCCCATCACAATTTAGGCCAAATATGCTGCTCTGTGATGGTTTGGTTTAATTAGGTATAAACTTCAGACTATCTAAAGGGACACATGGGTCATGTTTCCTCCAGGCAGTTCTCCATGAATGTTATTTCTTCAAATGACACTTCTGATAAAGTTGGGCAACAATTAGTTATAATTTCTCGCAAATGGATGGACTGTAGATATTCTGTGTTTTTACTTAATAGCAGATCCTTTGAAAACTTTAAAAGCTGCCTTAAATGTGGATATAGGAAAGATAGAGAAGTAAATTATTTTAAAACTCAACCAGGAAACATAACATAATAGAATGCTACGTTGTTGTTTATTCATTCAATCATTCATTCATGCAGTAAATACTCAAGCATCATCTGTGTGCCAAGCACACTTTTAGGCACTGAGGTACAGTGAACAGACACAAATCCCTGTCCACATGTTGTTTACATTAGTAAGGGAAACAAACAAAAAATAAATACATTTCATAATGTGTTAGAAGGTGATTAATATTATAGAAGAAAGTAATTCATTGAAGGGGGATGTTTGTATACACACACACATATATGTACATAGATTTCAACTGTAAGTTGAGTGGTGAGGGAAGGCATGAAAAATTAAATTAGAAAAATATATTTATTGACATGGAAAGATGCTTCTGTATACTGAAAATTCAGGAAGGGTATATGCCAAAATATCATTAGTGATTATCTCTGGGTGGTAGATTTTATGGGTGATTTTATTTTGTTCTTTTTGCTGTTAATATTTTCTGATTTTTTTTATAATGAACACATACGTCAATATAGTAAAATAAGTTTTTCCGTTACAAAGTTTTTAAAAAGTTAACCAAGCAGAATGGAAATTAAGCAGCCCAACAGGGCTCCTTCACATTTAAATGGCCATCTCACTTCTGTGCAAGGGCAGACCTAGGGAGTAAAGGTAAGGTAGGCAGGGCCAGACCACATTAAAAGATAATTGCTGTCTGCTCCAAAATACAGGTGAGTAAATGAGAAAGGCTCCAAGATTCTTTATCAGCACTGTCCAATAGGAATATAACGTAAGCCACATAAGTAGTTTTACATTTTCTAGTA
Organism: Avahi laniger; assembly: GCA_963575035.1. NCBI lineage: Eukaryota > Metazoa > Chordata > Mammalia > Primates > Indriidae > Avahi > Avahi laniger. The sequence continues at coordinate 33,294 of CAUYSK010000650.1, forward strand.
ACTTCATTAAAAAAGCATTCATTATATTTTATTTAGCCCAGTATATTAAAAAATTATGATTTCAACACGTTATTAGTATTAAACAATTATTAATGAGTTATGTCAAATTCTTTTTTTCATACTAAGTCTTCAAAATTTGGTGTGTATTATATACTTTCAGCACATCTCAAAACGGACTGACTACTCATGTTTCAAGTGTTCAATAGCCATGTGTGACTAGTGCTTATCATACTAGACAGTGTAGTTCTAAATCATAGAGAATTATTGTAGCCTGTAAAAATTCACAGCAGGAGTTGGCCAGGTGTCGTAGCTCACGCCTGTAAACCTAGCACTCTGAGAGGCCAAAGCGGGAGGATCACTTGAGGTCAGGAGTTCGAGACCAGCTCTGAGCAAGAGGAAGACTGTCTCTACAAAAAAAAAGAAAACAACCAGGCATGGTGTCTGCGCACCTGTAGTCCCAGCTTCCCCCGGGGCTGAGGCAGGATTGCTTGAGTCCAGGAGTTTGAGGTTACAGTGAGCTAAGATAACACCACTGCACTCTAGCCAGGGTGACAGAGCAAGACAATGTCTTAGAAAAAAAAAAGAAAAGCAGAAGTTAAAAATGGGGATGAAACTACAAAGAGGCCAAATATTTATATTGTTTAGTGAGAAAACTTTTTTTCTTTCTAGGCAGAACTGGAGATGCCCTCACCCATTTTTACTGCTTACTTCTCCTTTTCTCACCCCACTGACAATTCCTTTCTATTAACATATTTTTCTCTCTTCTGGGGCATAACATCATTGGAGCTTCAGTTTTTCTAAACTCCAGAGTCCTCTATTTATAAGTTATTACTTAAAGAGAATCATACTCAAGATGGGTGAATCTCACACCAGTATATACTAATTTAAAAAAAGTAGGCCAAGTGCGGTGGCTCACGCTTGTAATCCTAGCTCTCTGGGAGGCCGAGGCGGGTGGATTGTTTGAGCTCAGAAGTTCGAGACCAGCCTGAGCAAGAGCGAGACCTCGTCTCTACTAAAATTAGAAAGAAATTAATTGGACAACTAAAAATATAGAGAAAAAATTAGCCGGGCATGGTGGCTACATGCCTGTAGTCCCAGCTACTTGGGAGGCTGAGGCAGGAGGATCGCTTGAGCCCAGAAGTTTGAGGTTGCTGTGAGCTAGGATGACGCCACAGCACTCTAGCCCGGGCAACAGAGTGAGACTCTGTTTCAAAAAAAAAAAAAAAGTTCATTCTCAGAGGAAAATTTATCTCTTTGTTATTTTCTATGCACCAACAGGCAAGATATTAATATTAAATAAGATCATTCATTCAGTTAGCACTTATTGAGCAGAGTGATAGTTGAAGAAAATACAAACATAATTAATATGGTGTCCTTGCCTTTTTCAGTTTATAGTCCAATAGAGAAGGATCTTAATTTACAAGCCATCATTCAAATATATATATATCTTTTAAGAGACAGGATCTTGCTCTGTCACCCAGGCTGGAGTGCAATGGTGTGATCATGGCTCACTGCAACCTCGAACTCCTGGGCTCAAGCAATCCTCCTGCCTTGGTCTCCCAAAGTGCTGGGATTATAGGTGTGAGCCACCATGCCCAGCTCAAATATCTTTTTAAATGTGCTTGTTTTTTTGTGAAAGTTTAGAAGGTTGGGTAATTTTTTAAAAAAAATTTGTAGCGACTGTGGAGAATTTGTAGAACATAAAAGTTTTTTTTTTTTTTTATTGAGACAGAGTCTCACTTTGTTGCCCTGACTAGAGTGAGTGCCATGGCGTCAGCCTAGCTCACAGCAACCTCAGACTTCTGGGCTCAAGCAATCCTACTGCCTCAGCCTCCTGAGTAGCTGGGACTACAGGCATGCACCACCATGCCCAGCTAATTTTTTCTCTATATATTTTTAGCTGTCCAATTAATTTCTTTCTATTTTTGGTAGAGACGGGGTCTCACTCTTGCTCAGGCTCAGGCTGGTCTCGAACTCCTGAGCTCAAATAATCCGCCCGCCTCGGCCTCCCAGAGAGCTAGGATTACAGGCGTGAGCCACCGTGCCTGGCCCTCATAAAAGTTTTTTAATGCTTACATTTGCCTTTTATTGCTAGGTTCCTCTACTTGGCATATTAGGAGAACACAGAAAATTATAAAGAAACAAATTAATCATGATCCTACTACCTGGAGAAAACTACTATTAACATTTTAGCATATTTCTTTCCAGTCTTTTATTTGTGCTTTTATGATCATACTGTACATACAATTTTATATACTGCAATTCTGCTTACCATTATATTGCAAGCACTTTTCCTTGTCATTAAAATGTTTTGAAGACATAATAATTATATAAAATTACACCTATGTCTATACAATAATTTTAATGCCCACTTGGACATTTGAGTTGTTTATATTTTTCACTTTGATAAACATCTTTATTTTACAAATGTTTTTCACTTTTTAGCTTACTTCTTTACAAAAGATTATAAGAAATAGTATTACTGGGTTAAAAATCTAAAAATTTTAAAAGCTTTTGGTATATATTGCCAAAGAATAGAAAATTTGTACTGGTTCTTGTTCCTTTTTTCCCCCGTGCTCATTTAAAAAAAAAAATCAAGTGTATACAGTTGGGAAGAATTGGGTAAAAGAAATATAAAAAAAAAGAAAGAAAAAATCAGATATACATAGTTGTAATCATACTTTATACACAATTTTACATTCTACTTCTTTGGCTTAACAAAATTATTATTATTATTATTATTTTTTGAGACAGAGTCTCACTTTGTTGCCCAGGCTAGAGTGAGTACCGTGGTGTCAGCCTAGCTCACAGCAACCTCAAACTCCTGGGCTCATGTGATCCTCCTGCCTCAGCCTCCCGAGTAGCAGGAACTGCAGGCATGTGCCACCACGCCCAGCTAATTTTTTTTCTATTTTTAGTAGAGATGGGGGGGTCTCACTCTTGCTCAGGCTGGTCTCGAACTCCTGAGCTCAAGGGATCCTTCCACCTTGGCCTCCCAGAGTGCTAGGATTACAGGTGTGAGCCATCACGCCCGGCCAACCAACAAAATTATTTTTGCATGTTTATCACAAACTGTGTAAACCTTTTAATAGGTACATAATAATCTTTGATTGGATGTAATTATGGTTTTCTTAAACTTTTGTCTATTGTTAGAAGTTAGTTTTTTCCAATTTTCAGGATCATACATAATATAATTTTTGCGTATTAAAGCAAACCTTATAGTAGTTTTTTTTTTTTTTTTTTTTGAGACAAAGTCTCACTCTGTTGCCTGGGCTAGAGTGCCGTGGTGTCAGCCTAGCTCACAGCAACCTCAAACTCCTGGGCTTAAGAGATCCTCCTGCCTCAGCCTTCCCAGCAGCTGGGACTACAGGCATGTACCATCATGCCCGGCTAATTTTATATATATATATATATAATTTCATATATATAATTTTTATAAATATATATATATATTTTTTAGTTGTCCAGCTAATTTCTTTCTATTTTTTTAGTAGAGACAGGGGTCTTGCTCTTGCTCAGGCTGGTCTCGAACTCCTGAGCTCAAATGATCCACCCACCTTGGCCTTCCAGAGTGCTAGGATTACAGGCGTGAGCCACAATGCCCGGCCCTTGTAGTAGTTTTGATCTGAATTTGGAAAGCTAGGTTTGAATTCCCTGTACAAGTCTAATTAGCCCGATGACTTAGGCAAGTTCACTTCATTAATCTTTTTTCTTCTTTTCTAAAAAAGATTATGGTTTTGGAAATATTTTCTTCATAGGGTTGTGAGAATTCAATGTGATAATAAGGAGTGGTGCCTGTTACAAAATCAAGTGCTCAATAAAATTAGGATTCAAAGGCATTTTTTAGAAGTCACATTTCCTGAACTGGATTATTTAAATTAGGTACCAATAAGACACCCAAATCTTGATTAGGTTAAGATCAGTATAAAAGACCTTTCTTCCAGGAAACGCAATCATTCAGAGTTTGTCTTCAGCGCTCAACTTTAGTTCTCCCAGATCACTGAAGCTGACATGGCTGAAATAATTTCCAGTGAAATTTTAAGCGACTGTGACTCTGCTCCAAGTTCCTCTGAGGTAAGAAATTGTGAGAAAACGTGGGGATGAGGGGAAGAAGGGGGTATAATGAGCTTCCTTTGGTTTTTCGGTTTGCTAATAGGTATCTCCTCTTGTCCAGATCCCTATTCCAACCATGCTTAACTTTTTGGTTGAGCTCATGTAATTCTGGCTTTTCAAACTATAGCTTGGTTTGCCAACAGAAACTCCTCTTGCAGACTTAGCACCGCCATTCTTTCCTTTTAAGTGTGTAGGATCGCTACTAAAAGGTGGCAACACTGCCTCCCAGGGCTAGGTCTCATTGGTATCTCCGGGTCCAGAGGTGTGGTGGGAACCTGCCCAGAGAAATTCCGGGATCTGAAGGAGGGCTTGGGGGCTGGGAAAGCGCTGAAGATGAAGGGTGGCACCCATGTCCCCAATCTATGCATCTTTTGGTCAACAAACATCCAATGGGACACTTACTATGTGCTAGGCATATTGCCACGAGGTGAGATGCAAATATAAACAGGATCCAGCCCCTCATCTGTAGACGCTCAGGAACCTCGTTAGGAAAGCAGCACAAAGCACAGTGGAGGCAGGCCCACTTGTTATGGGAAAGGAGGGGAGGCGAGGGGAGGCTAGTGGAAGGCTTCGCAGGAGGTGATGCTGCAGATTGCAATGGTCTCTGTATGCAGAGGCACGGACTAGGTGCCGGTATACTCACTGTAACGAGGAGTGTGGAAGTAAACATTTGCAAAGTAGCCAGGTCCTGGGGCGTCTAAGGCCACCACAAGGGGTCTTGAGACATTACCCGGACAGCAAAGGGGAGCCAGTCTGGTAGTGGTGAGGATTGGAGGCATGACACTGGAAGCTGAGAGACCCCCTTAAGGGATCTGTAGCAAACAGTTTAGGCAAGAGTATAAACAGACTGAAACTGGGTAGTAGGGGCAGAGGTCCTGTAAGGAGGGCCTGTGTATGAGGACAGGACAGACAGGACTAGTGCCTGGTAGCTCTGAAGTGACGATTCCTCCCTGCTTTCTGCTTTGGGAGAGCTGGTGGATGATAGTGCCAAAAACCTGGATTATGAAAAGTAAACTCCCTCCTGGAATGCGCCATTTGCTGCAACATCCCATCTACTGGTACTTTCCTGGTCAGGAGGCCAGTTTCCAGAAACCGCCTCTGCCTTCGTGCCTTCGAACTGCTCACTAGTTGGCCAGCAGTAGGATCAAGATGGCGGCCCCCTAAAGACTGATTAGTCACGTGACCTCGGGTTTCCCTAGTTTGAAACCCAGCTGTCTGTTCTGGGGCAAGGTTCACCTGTCACGAAAGGGGTGTCAGCCTTCGAAACTCGCCAGCCAATTGGCATCTGCGATGGGGCCACTGCGGTGAGGCGAACGGAAGATTGGTTCTTTCCAGTCGCCTAGCCAGGGGCCAATCACAGAGCGTCCTATGCTTCGCGGGCCCGCCCATAGGCAGGGTGAAGCGGGAATGTCGTCACAGCGTGGTGTTATTGTTACCTAAGGACTCGAGAGGAGGTGGGACGTATGTTGATTGACAGACAAATTTCCCCTACCGGGATTTGAGGATTTGGCGTAGTACCCCCGCCTTAGAGGTGGGGTCTTATTTGATTGCCAAGTAATATTCCCCAATGGAGTCCTAGCTCGTGGTGACGGGCAGGCTGCTTGACTAATGAATCCTCGGCGTGGCCGGCGCAGTTCTCCAATCGCCGGGCGGCGGGCCCCAGTCTGAGCGGCGATGGCGGCGGCGGCGGCGGCGGCAGCAGCAGCGGGGGCTGCGGGCGGTCGGGGCTCCGGGCCGGGGCGGCGGCGCCATCTTGTGCCCGGGGCCGGTGGGGAGGCCGGGGAGGGGGCCCCGGGGGGCGCAGGGGACTACGGGAACGGCCTGGAGTCTGAGGAACTGGAGCCAGGGGAGCTGCTGCTGGAGCCCGAGCCGGAGCCCGAGCCCGAAGAGGAGCCGCCCCGGCCCCGCGCCCCCCCGGGAGCTCCGGGCCCTGGGCCTGGCTCGGGAGCCCCCGGCAGCCAGGAGGAGGAGGAGGAGCCGGGACTGGTCGAGGGTGACCCGGGGGACGGCGCCATTGAGGACCCGGTGAGGGAAGGAGGGCGAGCGAGAAGGCCGCCGGCCGGCGGGCCGGGTCACGGGAGGCCCGGAGCTCGAGCAAGCGGGAGGCAGGCGGGGGGTGGGGTTGGGCGGGGAATAACGTGGCTGGGGCCGGGCTGTGTACGGGTCCGCGATCGCTACAAGGGGCCCAGCCTTGTTGATTCGGGCGTCATGGGTGCCTAGTGTTGTTCTAGAGAGGGCGGCTTGCTTTTTTTTTTTTCATCACGACCCTCGCGTGGGTTGAGGGAAATGGCCGAGCATGTCTGGTGCCGCGCGTCGACCGAGAGCAGGGCACAGCCCCTGCATTGGTTCCTCTTAAGCTCTTCTCCATACCCTCCCCACTTATTGTAGGAGCTGGAAGCCATCAAAGCTCGGGTCAGGGAGATGGAGGAAGAAGCTGAGAAGTTAAAAGAGCTACAGAACGAGGTAGAGAAGCAGATGAATATGAGTCCACCTCCAGGCAATGGTGAGTAACTGGCGGTTGCACGCGGTTGTACGGACACGGAGAATGTGGGAATAGATGCTCGGCACCCTGGAGTTGCTTGTCTGAGCAGTTACTGTGCAGGTGCTGCTGTCATAGTCCATTGTGTGTTCCCCTGACCTTTGTGAGACAGAACCTGTGTTTTGGTGGTGGTAGTCTTGTGACTGCCTTTGTCCCTGTTATATATGTGTTGCTCTTTGTTCGTAGTCTACCTTTGTCTTTCTTTGTGGAGGTTACCAGCTTTTATTTGACCTTCAAATCTAATAGTTTTTTCTTCAGTTGGAGACCTTTTAGTTAGGATTCCTAAGAGAAAGAATGCTGCAAGGGGCTTTCCCTTTAATCCAGAAATGTCGAGTCTCAGCCCACTTAATTTTGTTCACTCTTCAGGGCGTTGCAGCTGAAGCTGTTTAGTAGGGACTTGATTTGGGGGCAGGGGGATTCCTACACACTTCTCTGTAATTTTTAAGGATGTATTTATTCTTTAATTTGTCAAATATTTAGTAATAGGCACCTATATACCAGGTACTATTCTAGGGAATAGGTAAAGCAAGGAAAAGAACAGACCAAAATCTTTGCCTTTAGTGAGCTTATAATGTTGGTGACAGAAGTGCATATATTGGTTAAGTAAAACAACTGTTTTTTGCCTTTTTTCTTTTTTCCACTTAGCTGGCCCAGTGATCATGTCCATTGAAGAGAAAATGGAGGCTGATGCCCGTTCCATCTATGTTGGCAATGTATGTGCTAGAGCTTTGGTAGGGGTTGGGAGCAAATTCTTATTTTGGGGAAATATTAATTGTCTTGAAAGGATTATCTCCAGGATAGGTGGTGGTTTGGGGTGTGGAGAGAGTGTGGGAAGAGGTAAAAGGTACTAGAGTGATTAGTAAAGGCTCTGGGGTTAGAAGGAGTAGGGATCAGTTCCTTTGAGAACCAGATTTGATTTGCCTTGGTGTGTATAGATGGCCCAACCAAAGGCTAGGATCCTGTTGAGACAGGAGTTTGTCCAATACCTGTAAAATGTCTCCTCTCTTGTCAGGTGGACTATGGTGCAACAGCAGAAGAGCTGGAAGCTCACTTTCATGGTTGTGGTTCAGTCAACCGTGTTACCATACTGTGTGACAAATTTAGTGGCCATCCCAAAGGGTAAGTAGGGGAGTATGTTGAGATGATTTAAATCACAGTTTAAAAATAGGTAAATATTTTATATTGAGCAGTAAGTTGCAGTTAAAACAAGTGGTCCTTGTCTTCTAAGATAATTACATTAATGTTGATATGTATTGGGAATTGCACATAAATGCTTTCAGAGGCCAGACAGGTGACAAAAATGAAGGGTAGGTGTGGGTGGGATCATGAACGAGAAGGGGAGGGGATGCTTCTACTTGGTCTCAGCTGGTTAAGGCCGTATGGAAATGCAGGGCCTGTGTATCCTATTTTTTTTTTGTTAATGTTTTTCCTGTATCACAAGATAAGTAAGTGTCCCATTTTTTAAAATCCAAAGAGTAGCTGGAAATTTCGATTAAAATCTTTTATTTAAAAAAAATTTTTTAAATAATTAAAAATATAAACATACTGTACCCAAAGCATGCCTAGGAGTTGAATTTGACCTATGGACTGTTTGCAACTTAAAAGAGAGAAAGTGACAATTACTCTTTTTAGGTTTGCATATATAGAGTTCTCAGACAAAGAGTCAGTGAGGACTTCCCTGGCCTTAGATGAGTCCCTGTTTAGAGGAAGACAAATCAAGGTAAGCCTGTGCTCATTGCTGTTCTCGTTCTATGTGAACTCTCCAGGTTGACTCTTAAGGCTTTCCATTGTACATACTTTACTCTCAGGTGATCCCAAAACGAACCAACAGACCAGGCATCAGCACAACAGACCGGGGTTTCCCACGAGCCCGCTACCGAGCACGGACTACCAACTACAACAGTTCCCGCTCTCGATTCTACAGTGGTTTTAACAGCAGGCCCCGGGGTCGCGTCTACAGGTCAGGATAGATGGGCTGCTCCTCTCCCCCGCCTCCCATGAGCCCTGTATGCTTCCTTCTCTCCTGATGTGAGGAACCTCCCTCCCTTCCCCTCCCCTTGGTCTCCAGGGACTTGGTCTCCAGGGACTTGGTCTCCTGCCTGTGCAGGTTGTGGAAGGTAGTTGCAGGCCCCGCCAGGCCAGTCTTACCATCTTTTCTGGAGCAGGAATTGGTGATAAGGGCTGGATCTCTCCGTCTAGTCTGAAAGATACTTTCTGCCCCAGCCTTTTTTTTTCATTGGGAATTGGTGGCAGTGAAGGTGTTTACACTGAAAGCTAGGAAGAATGGGGCCTGGAGCAGTGAAAGCTCTGCTTGGACATTGGCTACTTTTCCCAGAGTTAGGGAGAGGTTGAAGTTTGAACCTCCCTTGTAAGAATACCAGAGGCTAGTTGATCCTCCCCAACAGCTATGTGGGAGGATTTTGAGATACGTACTCTTTATTTGTGCCAGTCTTGCAAGGTTAACTGTCTCACTGGGCCTAGTGTGATACCCATGTTTTTGCTTTACTTTCTCTTTACATTTAAGTAGACAGGTTAGACATGTAAACCTTGGCTTTTCATAAGATCTACCTGTCTGCTCCCAGGAGTTAGGGAGGATCTATTGGTGAGGGCCTAGGGTTTAAGAGCTGTGGAGAACTGAAAACTGGACAAACGGCGGGTCCTTTCTCTTGCCCCTGTGTCTCAGATGCACTTTATTGCCACCGTTTGGTAAAGTGTTCTGTTAAACACTCCCCACCCTCAAATTCACTGGGTGTGTTGCTATTTCTGGGATTGTTGGGTCAGTTTTAGGACACTTGAAAACTTCTTTTCCCCCCTTCCCTTCACAGTAACTGGGGCAAGGGCCCATGGGGAGGGTCTTGTACTGAACTGTCTAGTGATCATGTTAACACCTAACTCTCCTTCTTTCTTCCAGGGGCCGGGCTAGAGCGACATCATGGTATTCCCCTTACTAAAAAAAGTGTGTATTAGGAGGAGAGAGAGGAAAAAAAGAGGAAAGAAGGAAAAAAAAAAAAAGAATTAAAAAAAAAAAAGAAAAACAGAAGATGACCTTGATGGAAAAAAAAAATATTTTTAAAAAAAAAAAAAGATATACTGTGGAAGGGGGGAGAATCCCATAACTAACTGCTGAGGAGGGACCTGCTTTGGGGAGTAGGGGAAGGCCCAGCCCAGGGAGTGGGGCAGGGGGCTGCTTATTCACTCTGGGGATTCGCCATGGACACGTCTCAACTGCGCAAGCTGCTTCCCATGTTTCCCTGCCCCACTTCACCCCCTTGGGGGCTGCTCCAGAGTAGGTGGGCATGGGTGGTAGGAGGGCTTTTTTTTTACCCAGGGCTCTGGAAGGACACCAAACTGTTCTGCTTGTTACGTTCCCTCCGTCTTCTCCCCATCTTTCACAGTCCCCTTCTCCCTGCTCCTGTCCTGCCAGGTCTACCACCCACCCCACCCCTCTTTTCCGGCTCCCTGCCCCTCCAGATTGCCTGGTGATCTATTTTGTTTCCTTTTGTGTTTCTTTTTCTGTTTTGAGTGTCTTTCTTTGCAGGTTTCTGTAGCCGGAAGATCTTCGTTCCGCTCCCAGCGGCTCCAGTGTAAATTCCCCTTCCCCCTGGGGAAATGCACTACCTTCTTTTGGGGGGTTTTGGGGTGTTTTTGTTTTTCAGTTTTTTGTTTTGTTTTTTTTCTTTTGCTTTTTTTTCCCTTTTATTTGGAGGGAATGGGAGGAAGTGGGAACAGGGAGGTGGGAGGTGGATTTTGTTTATTTTTTTAGCTCATTTCCAGGGGGAGGGAATTTTTTTTTAATATGTGTCATGAATAAAGTTGTTTTTGAAAAAATAAAAATTGTTTGGCCTTTTGGGTGTAAGGATTATTTATCTTCCTATTCTCTCTTAGATTGAAGATGGCTGTTAATTCTACTTTGTGGAAATATTGCTGTTGTGGAGGGGAAGTTCTCACTGGTGAATTAAAGAGTAGCAGTTAAATTTCAACGAGCAGGAACATGCGTTTAGTTGGGGATGCTGGGTTTTTCTGGATAGCATGTAACCCTGATCGACATTTGAGAGGTAAATGAAATGAGCTTGCAAAAGTAAAGGAGTAGCCCTTCTGATAGCACTATGGTGTGCTTCTGATACAAGTTAAGTGCAAATGAACTATCTGTACTATCTGAACCCTAGATTCCTGGATTGGGGTCTGGGTAACCTTGTCTTTCCTACCTCAGCATGGGCTCAAGAAATACAAAAACAGGCTGGGCATGGTGGCTCATGCCTGTAATCCTAACACTTGGGAGGCCGAGGTGGGAGGATCGATTGAGGCTAGGAGTTCACGACCAGCCTGAGCAACATAGACTCCACCTCTACAAAAAAATAGAAAAATTAGCCGGGTGTAGTGTTGGACACCTGTAGTTCTAGCTGATTAAGAGGCTGAGGCAAGGGGATCCTCAAGCCCAGAACTTTGAGGCTGCAGTGAGCTATGATCATGCCACTGCACTCCAGTCTGGACAACAGAGTGAGACCCTGTCTACAAAAACAAAAAGCAAAAACAAAACATGTTAACAAATTGCAAAGGTTATGTTTTTTTCTCCAGCCCTGCAGTGACTACTTAAGATGATTAGCTAACATTTTGGATCGTTTTATTGATTAGGACTTCAGTTAGGACTTCACAACTGGCTCTCACTGTTTCTGTGTGTTTTAAATTATGCTGTGTGGTTACTTGGCCATTTTAATAACCTAGTTTCTCTGTTTTCCATTCTAATGTTGGATTGGTCTTAACATTCTCGAATACTATGTCACTACCAGCTCAAGCCTTCATAGACTGTTACCTACAGAATTTCTTAATGTTTTGACTTCTTCATACTTTTTTTTTTTAAGCTCTGCGGCCCAGGCTAGGGTACCTCACTGTAACATCAAAACTCCTGGACTCCAGTGATTTTTCCGCCTTGGCCTCCCAAAGTGTTGGCACTATAGGCGAGTCGCTGCACCCAGCCCCTTCATACTCTGATTTTGCCATTCACTTCTGGTCTCAGGATGTTTTCGTTCATGATTGCCTCTGACCTGGATGCTCTTTTTTTCAAAAATCTTAGGTTAAAGAGATGACTTTTATATCCATGAAGCCTTGACCCACCTTTCAAGTTGCATTGTATTCTCAGGTTAGTGTTGACCACCACTTATTTTAGTATTTGATTATTTATTGTACTACCTCCTGTTGTGGATTAGTTAGGCATTTGAGGGCTATCTTTTCTCCTAACTTGGTAAAATAGTGCCTGATGGTCTGAGTGTGGAGACTTCTGCAGAGGCTGATGAACAAGAGGCTGGAAAAAGTGTTCAAAATTCTATTGGAAGAATGTGAAACATCCTAAGTGACTTGATGTTAATACTATGAAGGTCTCAGCTATCCACCAGGGGGCACTAAATGTCTAGCTGTAAAAGATCCCTATAAATCCTTGAATCTTCAAGGACGTATGTCATTTTTAACCCTTTTCTGGTTTTGATTTTTGGTGTTCAGTCAATTCTGTCTTGTTCATTCTTTCCATTCCTTTCACTGCTTGAGCAACTCCCTCTCATTGCAGTGGGCTCCTGGCAGATGTACGCAATTCCAAACCATTCTTAACTGCCAGAAACACTCCTATGATGCCACGAATAAATATAAAGTACAAACTCAAGTGTGGAACTAAGGCCTTTCCCAATTTAATCCTGATTACATTTCCTTGCCACATCCTGCCCTAAATCTGATGTGCTATGCATTCTAGTTGAGTTACTTTATTTTTGTTTATAGCTGATGCTGTTCCCTCCAGCCTGCTATGCTCATCCAGCTTCTCTAACAAAATCATGTGCATCCTTCAAAGTGTACCACGGACATGAAGCCTTTCCTGATTTCATAGTCAGAATTAATCAGCCATGCACTTGGGACAAATTTTTCCGATTTCTGTTTAGTACTTACTTCATGGTTTTACAATTAAAATAATTATATGCCTGTTTCCCCAGTAGACTGTAAGCTCCTTGAAGGCATAGATTGTGTTTTTTTGTCTACCTCACAGTGCCTGCCATTTAGTAGGTGCTCAAAAGATGTTAATGTACCTTGGGGTTGCCTTTCCTGTCCTGGACAACAGGACAGGAAACAACAGTAGTGTTCCCTTTATCTTGGACCTCCTAGTTTCTATCCTTACACGAGTCAGACTTCCTGCTTTATCTGGCCTCTCATCATTTTTCCTGTATCATCCCCTGGTTTTAGAGGAAGAAACATGGAAAGGAAGTTGCTTTCCTGGTCCAGCTTGGTTATTTTTGGTAGATGATTTCTGTTAATCACTTTGGATGAGCTCCCTGTTAAGTGAGGGATAGGAATGAGCACAACCTCACTGGGGTTCAGTGGGAGGGAAGTATCTTTAAGGAAGAGAGATTAGGGGAGGCTGTGTACAAAATTTGTTACAGAAAAGGGAGTCACTTGGTAAGGAAACTTTATTTACTGAAGAAAAGTGTCAGTTTGTCATATCTCTGATTTGCATCCCACCAAAAGTTCCATTAATTTTTTAAAATTGAGATATAATTAATATACCATGAAATTTGCCTTTTAAGTATATAATTTAGTGGCTTTTAGTATATTTTATTTAGGTATTTAGTATATATTACTAGTAAATATATAGCAGCCATCACCAGTACCTAATTTTATGGCATTTTTATCATCCCCCAAAGAAATTCCATACCCATTAACAAGCTTCCAATTAACCACCTACCCGAGCCCCTGGTAACCGCTAGTCTACCTTCTGTCTATGGATTTACTTATTCTGGTTGTTTCATATAATAGGTGGCCTTTTGTATCTGTCTTCTTTCACTTAGCATAATGTCTTCAGAGTTCATCCATGTTGTAGCATATATCAGTATTCCTTTTTATGGCTGAATAATATTTCATTATAAAGATATACCACATTTTGTTTGTCCATAATCAACTGATGGACATTTAGGGTATTTCTGTTTTTTGGCTATTACAAATAGTGCTACTATAAACATCTGTGTATATGCTTTTGTGTGAACATACATTCTCATTTCTCTTGGGTATATACTTAGGAGTGGAGTTGCTGGGTCATATGGTGCTGTCATTTAAAAGGTTGTGTCCCCCAGAGTTCACACGTTGAAATCCTACCCCCAAAGTAATTGTATTAGGAGGCAGGGCCTTTGAGGGTGGGGTGTGATTAGGTCATGAGGATAGATCCCTTATGGAAGAGGCCCCAGAGAGCTGCCATGCTGTTTTACTTGTGTGGGGATTTAGCGAGAAGGTGCTATTTATGAACCAGGAAATGAGACCTCACCAGATACCAAATCTGCCAGACCCTTGATATTAGACTTCCCAGAACTGAAAAATAAAATTCTGTTGTTCATAAGCCACCCAGTCTATAATATTTTGTTACAGTTGCCCAAGTGAACAAGCTAAGACAGGGGAACTATGTTTAACCTGTTGAGGAACTCCCAGACTGTTTTCCAAAATCATTTTACATTTTCACCAGCAATGTATGAGGCTTCCAGTCTCTCTATATCCTCACCAAACTTGTTATTATCAATCTTTTTGACCCATTTTGAATTAATTTTTATGTATGGTATGAGCCAGGGATCCATTTTCCTTTTGCATGTGGGTATCCAGTTGTCCCAGCACCATTTGTTAAAAAGACTATTCTTTCCTCATTAAGTGGTCTTAGTCCCCTTTTTGAAAATCAGTTGACCTATCTCTGGACTCTCAATTCTATTCCATTGATTTATGTATCTGTCCTTTGGTACTACCACACTGTCTTCATTACTTTAGCTTTGTAATAAGTTTTGAAATTTGCAAGTGTGAATTCTCTAATTGTGTTCTTTTTTCAAGATTGTTTGGCTACTCTGCTGGATCTTTTGTATTTCTGTGTGAATGTTAGAATCAACTTGGTCAATTTCTGCAAAAAAGACAGCTTGGATTTTAATAGTGATTGCATTGAATCTGTAGATCAATTTAGGGAGTATTGCCATCTTAACAATATTAAGATGGCAGTCCATGAACACAGAATGTCTTTTCATTGATCTAGGTCTTTAATTTCTTTCAACAGTGTTTCATAGTTTTCAGTGTACAAGTCTTGCATTTGTTTTGTTAAATTTGTTCCTAAGTATTTTGTTTTTTTGCTATTGTAAATGGAATTGTTTTCTTAATTTCATTTTTGAATTGTTCATAGCCATTGTATAAAAGTACAGTTATACTGCTTCATAAAGGAGGGAAAGAAAAGAAAAAATATATTTTAAAAAAGTACAGTTGATTTTTTTAATATTGATCTTCTATCCTCTGCAAGTTCAGTAATCTTGTTGAACTTATTTATTTTTAATAGTTTTTTTGGTGGATTCCTTAGGATACTCTTTATATATGATATGTCATCTGCAAATACAGAGAGTTTTAGTTCTTCCTTTCCATTCTGGGTGCCTTGTATTTCATTTTCTTTCTTCATTTCCCTGGCTAGAACCTCCAGTGCAATGTCAAATAGAAGTGGCAAAAGCAGATATCCCTCTCTTGTTCCTGATCTTAGGGGAAAAGCTTTCAGTTTTTCATGGAATATGATGTTAGTTATGGTTTTTTTTTCTGTAGATGTCCTTTATTCCATGGATGTTTAAAATAAACACTTGCTGTTCTCCAAGCACACTATATTCTGTCATGCCTTTGCATTGTTTCCTCCTTCTCCTTTCTGCCCCTGGCAAACTCAGGACTTTTAAGCTTCAATCCAAATATCTGAGAAGCTTTTCTTTTCTTTTTTTTCTTATCTTATCCTGTTTTATCTTATCTTTTCAGACCCCATCTCACTCTGTCACTCAGGCTAGAGTACAGTGGCATTATCCTAGCTCACTGCAACCTCAAACTCCTGGGCTCAAGCGGTCCTCCTCCCTCAGCCTCCAGAGTAGCTGGGACTGTAGGCATGTACCACCATGCCTGGCTAATTTTTCTATTTTTTTTTTTTTAGTAGAGATGGGGTCTTGCTCTTGCTTGGGCTGCTTTCAAACTACTGACTTCAAGCGATCCTCCTGCGTCGACCTCCCAGAGTGCTAGGATTGCAAGTGTGAGCCACTGCACCTGGCCCTGAGAAGCTTTTCTTTTCTTTTTTTTTTTTTTTTGCAATAGAGTCTGGCTCTGTTGCCCGGGCTAGAGTGCTGTGGCGTGGCGTTAGCCTAGCTCACAGCAACGTCAAACTCCTGGGCTCAAGCAATCCTCTTGCCTCAGCCTTCCGAGTAGTTGAGACTACAGGCATGCACCACCATGCCCGGCTAATTTTTTCTATATATATTTTTAGCTGTCCAATTAATTTCTTTCTATTTTTGATAGAGATGGGGTCTTGCTCTTGTTCAGGCTCGTCTCGAACTCCTGACCTTGAGCGATCCACCCGCTTCGGCCTCCCAGAGTGCTAGGATTACAGGCGTGAGCCACTGCGCCTGGCCTGAGAAGCTTTTCTTGACTGCCTCCAACAGAGGGTATCTTTCTGCTATGGTCTGAATGTTTGTGTCCCTCAAAATTCATATGTTGAAACCTAATCCCCAATGTGATGGTATTAGGAGGTGGAGCCTTTGGGAGGTAACTAGGTCATGAGGGCTCTGCTCTTATAAATGACCCCAGAGATCTGTCTTGCCCCCTTCCACCATGTGAGGAAGCAGCTATAAGGTGCCATCTATGAAGCAGAAAGTGAGTCCTCCCCAGACACCAAATCTGCCATCACCTTGATTTTGAACTTCACAGCCTCCAGAACTGCAAGAGATTAATTCCCATTGTTTGTTTTTTTTTTTTTGAGACAGAGTCTCACTCTGTTGCCCTGGCTAGAGTGAGTGCTGTGGCGTCAGCCTAGCTCACAGCAACCTCAAACTCCTGGGCTCAAGCGATCCTACTGCCTCAGCCTCCCGAGTAGCTGGGACTACAGGCATGTGCCACCATGCCCAGCTAATTTTTTCTATATATTTTTAGCTGTCCAATTAATTTCTTTCTGTTTTTGGTAGAGACAGGGTCTCGCTCTTGCTCAGGCTGGTCTCGAACTCCTGAGCTCAAAGAATCCGCCCACCTCGGCCTCCCACAGTACTAGGATTACAGGCGTGAGCCATCACGCCCGGCCCCCATTGTTTTTAAGCCACCCAGTCTATGGTATTTTGCTATAGCAACCCAAATGGACTATGACATCTTCCTTCCTCAAGGCCGAGGCCAGAGCACATTTTACATTTCTCTGCATTTTCCGTTCAGGATTGTAATGACTTGCCTCACAGTCTTCACCCAGACTGAGCGCTTGCAGGTGAGGACTGTGGGTGCCTCTTTTCCCAAACCTGAGGCTGCACCAGACAGCAGTGGCTAATCAGTAACAGTTGGTTCCATGGTGGCCAACCTAGACCGACTGAATGAGAAGGCATAGAAGTGACCTTCATGTCACTTCATATAACTTTTTAGGGTTAGAAATGTACCCCGTGTATCCTTTTAATCTTCCCCTCAGTAATCCATATGATTCTGAATTGTGAACCTAAACTAAAAGCCATGTTTCAATCAGTATAATCCCTTTAAGAAAAGTAGTCATTTTTTCATTTGTCTGAAAACTATCTCCTTCAAGTTCCTGGGGTACCTTCTGAACTTCATATTAACAGATGAGTAATACTTTCTCTCATGGTATTTAGAAATATTTCCTATCTGGCATGCAGGAATAAGATTGCAGGCTCTCAGTCCTCAAAATCTGGCTACTCTACTTACCAGTCACATACTTCGAATAAGTTACCTCTCCAAGTCTCTGTATCCACATCTTTAAAATCCTAAAAAATAGTGAGCATTTTTCATGGAGTTATTGATCAGAATTCAATGAAATCACATGGCTGGTGAATTTTAGAGCAGCTGAAAAGATGCCAGTTGTTTCAGCTGCACACATTGACCCTTTCCCCCAGCCTGTGGGTTGCCTGAGGATGAGGGATGTATCTTCCACTGGGATTCACTCATGCTTCTTGAATGCTTCCATTTTCTTTGCCTTTACCTCTTTGCTTGAAATCAGAGAACCCTGCTCCCTTTTGCCCACCCTCCAGCTGGAGCTTCTCTAGCTTTCTGATTGTTTTTGCTTTCCTTCCCTAAACCTTTCTCCAGTGCTTATGCAGAGTGGGTTTATGGAAATGCTTCTTTGACACATTTTTCACAGAGTGTATTGGACCGGGCAGTGTCATTAGTATATAAATAAATAACTCTTTGGCTTTACATGGGCTCTTCAAAAAAGTTAAAGAACTTTCTTTTCTACCATCTTGTTGGTTCTCACTGAATCTCTGGAGGTAGATAGTGGAGAGTACGATCTCGTTTTATCATTGACAATCCAAAGCTAAAAAATCAACATTGGAGTCAGTTACGGTCCCATGGACATCGTTCTACAGCATGTGGGCGGAGTGTGTAACCATGAAGGAACTGGAGTGAGGTAGAAACAGAAGCAGCCAGAAGGCCTGCGTTTGAGTCCTGGCTCTGCCACTTAGTGGCAAACCCCTTACTCTCTCTCATTTTCCATCTCCTCAGTAGTAAAACAGGGATAAAAGTAATAATACCTGTATCAGAGATCTGTGAAAATTAAATGAGGAAGATCCTTATGAGTCCTCCAGTAACATCATGATTATTGTTGAGAGCCAAGCAGCACGCTTAGTTTATAGAGATTTGGGCCTCAGACATGGATTGGCAGAGGGGAAGGTGAAAGGAACACTAACGTTGCAGGATGCTGAGGGTGACGGGCCTTCCTTTTCTGGAGGGAACTGGCCTCAAGACTTTGTTTCCTAAGAATCCCTTTCTCCAGGACCATGCTTTCAGGAAAACTCACCTTTTCCTCCCTCCAGGAATTTGCTCTTCCTGTGCCCTTTACCTAGAGTCAAGAGGAAGAGCACTAGGTGAAGCCTGCGCCTGTCTGGCAGGCCCTTGTCTGAGGGTTTCCTGCCTCTCTGAGTGACTTCTCATCCCCTTCAAGAAGCAGCCTCTTGGTCCCCAAACTACTGGCCTCTTTCTCCACATTAATATTCCTAGTGTTAGATGGACTTTAAGCTCCTTGAAGGATGGCTTATGCCCTAAGTATCCAGGATGGTTCAGGTCTGTAAATCCATCACAGGAAACGCTTGCTGAAAGAATGAAGAAATTATTACTCAACACGTTTTTGAACATCTACCATGAGTCAGGCATTGATGTTTCAAAGTTGAATAAGACACACTTCCTGCCTTCAAGGAGCTTACCATCTAGTGGCGTAAACCATCTAGTAGTTTACGCTACAGAATGCATTATCTTGTTTAATCCTTATAGCAACCCTCGAAGGAAGTTGGAACGTAAGAAATTTGCCCACAGTGGTAAAGCCAGGCAGGCCAGGGCTGGTTTAAGAGGTAGGCCCTGACACTGAGGTAGAAGTCGTAGTCTCTGGTTGCCTTGTCCCAGTGGTGCCAAGAGACGTGACTCCTCACTTTCAAGGGAAGTGCCCACAGGTTAGGAGTTGGGAAGGTGGCCACAGTGTGCATTGATGAATAGCTCTAGCTCTGGGATCTAATCATATCTCAGCTTCGTCACTCATTAGCTTCGTAACCTTGGGCAGGTTACTGAGGCTCTCTGACCATCCATTGTCTCATCTGTAAAAGAGTAATAATACTTGGGTGGGCAACCAGTCCCACTTCTGCCAACAGTGCCCATGTTTTGCTTTCCCTCTCCCCAGTTTTCAGCAGCGGGTGGGTGAGGCATGTTATTCCAGCCAGCCAGTCACGTGCTCTCTGGAAATGAATCTTCAGTGGGCTGACCCAAAGATTGGATCTCACTGGAGTTCATTCATCCAGAAACCCTGATGAAAATGTCCCTGGACCAGGAGGCCTCTTGGTTCCTGACCTTTTGTGACTAGTTCTGCTTCTTCCATTCTTTGAGCTCCCATATCTAATAAATTCCCTTTTGGTTTTTCATTAGAGTCAGTTTTTATTGCTTACAAACAACAACAAAAACCCTAATTGATCAAACACCTACCTTGCAATGTTGTAAGGTCTACACAATAGGAAGTGTATAGAGCACCTAGCCCAGTCTTGGCAGCATAGCAAGCAGTCAGTAAGTGGGGACAGTTGTAAGTTAACACTCAGGGGCAGGGCAGAGGGAGGGGAAGGGAGAGTCTTACTGGTTTGCTTGCTTTCCGCTCAGAACCACCCTCCCTCCCCCAGACAGAAGGACAACAAAAGGGAGGGAAGTGCAAGCTATGATATGCTCATTTATTCAAAATGTCTTTATTGAAACAGAATGATAGAGCAAGAAAGAATGAGGTCTGGGTGGATGTCTTTGAGCACAGGATGGAGCCCAGACCCAGTGGTTACAGTGTGGAGCTCTCTCCCTGTCCCCTGACTCTTGCCAAGGAAGTGAACACGAAGCAGCAGGGAGGAGATGGGGGTGGGGACAGCCCTCTGAGCTCTCCTCCGCTGGCGTGAGGTGCCTCTGAGTCTTCTGGGCAGCCCTGCCTTCCTCACTCAGCCTTCCCAATCTCCTTGCCAGGGCCAGAGCTAGCTTTCTGTGTGGGCCAGCCTCCCGCCAGGGTGCTCAGAGGCCACTCAGAGGGCAGGGTTGGGGGTGGCAAGCAGTGGGACGTGGTCACAGCGGTTAGGGGGTGGCTGCCGCAGCAGGGAAGGCCGGCGACACAGCTCCCCATCCCGGAGCACCTCCGGCAGGAGCTTGCGTTTGGTCTCGGGCAGAAGCATAATGCTGAGAATGCAGAGGAGGGCACAGGCCGCCAGCACCACTTGCTGCAGGAAGGCTCCGTGGCCCATGTGGAGGCGCTGGGCCGGGCCACTCAGCCCCCCAAGTGCCCCCAGCGCCATAATCAGGCCCAGGCCACGGCCCCTGGGAGAGATGGGGGAAGCTCTCAGCTCACAGCTGCGGGCCTGCCCAGCCCTTAGCCCTTCTCCTTCCCTCCTTCAGCCCTCAGGCCGGGCCTCCCACTGATGCAAGAGGCCTGGTCCTGCCCTGCTGCATCCTGCTCTTACCGGACAGTGGTAGGTATAACTTCAGCAGCAAGGAGGGTGCTGAGGATGGCAGCAGCTTGGGAGGAGAAGAGCCCAAGGACAGAAAAAGTGGTGATGGCAGCCTCATTCAAATCTGAAGGATGAAGAGAGATGATATGGGTGGAGGTAGAGAGATCATGCTTGGCCTATCCCCAGTGTCATCCCCATGGCTCTGATCCCATGGCTGTAGCTGGGTGGGCCCTGGGCATTCACTAAGTGACTGGGAGAACAGACAGGGTGTGTGGCCAGCTGGGGGCTTGTGGAAGATCTGGGCAGGGTCTGGGTCTTGTCTTGGGAGGCCTGTGCCAGAAGTAATGGCTGAGCCTGTCCGAGGCACCTCTGTTGGGGTTCCCTTGCCGAGCCCACGCTGTGGGGGAGGGAGGATGCTCACAATCCCACAGGCCCAGCAGGACCAGGGATGCAATGCTAGTGAGGGTCATCGAGAGAAGAAGGATGCCCCGGCGGCCAAATCGGTCCACGGTGATCCCCAGGAAGACGCAGGCCAGGGCTGCTGTGCCGCTGGCTAGCAGGGAACACAGGTAGAAGTCCGATGGGCTCCCTGCTCCTCCCACAGGCTGGTAGCAGTGGCGAATGGCGTGAGCAATGAAGCTGTGAGAAGGGCAAGGAAGGAAAGAACAATGTCAGAATCCCCGCCTACAGCTGTCCACAACCCTGGTCGTCTTTTGCAGGAGTCCTTGGACCTTCCCCACCCAACCATCCCCCATCCCAGCTACTGGCCTGGCCCTCAGCTCAGACACCCAGGCTCACTTGGTGAAGCCCAGGATAAGCAGATTTTTCCAGATGTTGCGGTAGTTGAGGAGGGAAGCGAAGGAAAAGGAGGATGTTGCAGGGAGAGGGCAGGTGTTCTCCAGGTCTTTGGGAGAGAGAGAGGAGCTGACTGTTAGAAGGAACAGGTGGGAACCCAGGATCCTCCCACACGGGTGGTGGGGTCCCTGGGAGAACGTGGCACAGCTACAACCATGCGGAGGGCACCAGCATGTGTGCACTTGAGGCATCACTCATAGGGACCCTGCCTCTTACCCTGCAGAGCCTCCTGGGCCTCCTCCCCCAGCATCTGTCCGTGGGGGCGGTTTCGCTCAGCCAGGATCCTCAGCACAGACTGAGCCTCCTCGATCTGCCGCTTCACGATCAGCCACCGAGCGGACTCCAGAAACAGACCAGGCCAGCTGGGGGCAGGGTGGAGGGTGCATCGTGAGGCCTCCCTTCTGATTAGAGGATGGGAAACTCCCACCTCTGAGGCTGGGGCTGGGGCAGTTGGAGAAGAGGAGGGGTTTCTGGGCTAGAACTAGGTTGGAGGTAGAGATGGGAATTGCCAAACGACAGGTGAAGGGCAATACTGACCCGTAAAACAGGAAGAGGATGCAGGGAGCGGTGATCATTCGCTGCAGAAATCGCCAGTCCTTAGAGACAAGAGCCAGGCCCAGGAACAGGAAGTGTCCCCCCACCCCCACCAACTCCCCTGCCAGGGCCACCCGAAGCCTCTGGGTTGGGTCACACAGCTCCAGGCCTGGAGATACAGCAGGGATGGAAGGAGGGATGAGAGAGGAGAGAAGAGAAGGGAGGGAGGAGGACAGAAAGAAGGTCAGACCCTGAGTGCAGGCTGCAGCCATTGCCTCCCACCCAGACTAACCTCTGGGTGGCAAGGAATAGAGAGGTTGTTCAGTTCTCTCTCCTCTCCTGCTCAAACCTAGGAGGGCTCTAGGGTCAGAGTCCCTAGTGGGTGTTCAGCATTCCCAGTTTGCATGCCTCTTATTTGACCTTCATGTCAACTCTTGTCTAAGGTCACACAGCTAGTCAGGATTTCCTTTTCTAAATAAGTTGCTATTCGCTGACAGCATTAAATCCAGGGCAAGGAAGGCTTTAAAGATGGTTTGTGTGTGTGTGTGTGTGTGGTGGGGGAAACAGGCATGGAGAGAAGCAGGACCCCTCGATCTTCAAAGGCCTGGGCAGAAAGACAGCTGAGATTCTAGGCAGCTGAAATTTAGGGCTGAAGAAGGGACTAAGGGGACCCTAGGGGGCAGTGGGAATGGCCTGGCGATGCAGACAGGCAGGTGTGAGACCCAAGGGAGGGTCTATCAGGAAGGGTGCCACTTACGCATCAGGTAGACACCCAGGTCAACGCCAGCAAGCAGAAAGCCCAGGAGGAATCGGAGGGCCATGACGCCTGTGGAGGAGCCTGCAGCAGCCCCCCCGACTCCGCAGGGGCCTACCAGCCCCAAAGTCAGCAGCACAATCCCTCGCCGGCCAAACCTGGAAAGTGGGGAGGGCTTCTGATCACCCAGACTCCCTAGAGGAGTTGCTGAGTGGGTCTCAGAGGCTAGAGAAGATGGGGAGGATGGGGCCCATGGGTAGGTGAGTCTGGCTAGTGGGCACCAGGTGTGGCTATGGTTCCGTCAGGGGTGGCACCATTGACTCTTGGGGTAGGGCTATTGGTCAGAGATTAGGGCATTTGTCTGTGGATGTGAGATCACCCATCAGAGCAGATGGGATTTGGGACTGTTAATCCTTAGGGATAGATCTACTGGTCAGTGGGGGTGGAGCCTGTCTTGCTCAGACTGGTCAGAGAAGATGGGGGTCACAGATATAGGGAGTTGGAGCTATTCATCTGTGGAGGTGAAGCTATTGGCCTCTTGTGCATTGGGATAGTACTGGTCAGTGAAGAGGGAGCTATTGATATTAGGGGACTGAGTAATTGGTTTTTGGGGATGAGGCCATTGTTCCATGGAATTGGGACATGGATCTATTAATACATAAGGATGGTCAGTGGGGATGGGACACTGGCTGGGAGATGGAGCTGCTAATTCATGGGACTGAGTCTATTAATCCATAGGCTTATTGATCAGTGGGGATGAATCTATTAATCCATGGGGATAATCAGAAGGACAGGGTCACAGACCAGGTAAGGTAAGACTATTGGCCAGTGAAAATGGTCACTAACTACAAGTTAGTGAGGACAGGGCTATTGATCCTTGGCTATTGATTGTTGGGGATAAGACCACTCGTCTGTGGGAGATGAACATTGGGGGCCACTGGTCATTGGAAAGGGAGTGAGGCTACTGACCCATGGGGTGGGGCATTATTTTCATGAAGATGGGCCTATTGATTAATGTGGTGAACACTCCTGATTTTAGGAGACTGAATTGATCTTTGGGGATGAAGCCCTTGTTCTGTAGGACTGTGGAAGTGAGGCCATTGATGCATGGGGATGGACTACTGACCTATGGGTTTACGATCTCTGGCCCACAGGGGTGTGTGACTATTGGGCAGTGAGGATGGGTGATGTTAAGGAACTGGACTACTGGACATTGGGATGCCTTTGAGGCATGGAAGGTGAGCTGCTAGTCCATTTGGAGGGACTGTAGATCAGTGTAGATGGTCAGTCCAGTTGGAGCACCTGGTCCATGGTGAGGGTGTTCAAAATCAGAGATGGGGTTTTTGATCTGTGGGGAGAGTTACTGATTGGTGGGGATGGACTGTGGATCTTTGGAGGTGAGGCCACTGATTCGTGGAAATGGGGATTTTGTCTGAAAGGATCCGAGAGTCCTGAGGATCCATGAGGTGGGACTATTAATCTATGGGCTATTAAATCATGAGGGTGGAGTCATATGGTGGCAGGCATGGGACTATGTTTATTGGGGATGAGGGCAATGCTCTTTGGAGATAGTTACTGACTTGTGGGGGAGGGCCACTGGTCAGAGATTGGGTGATTTGTTTGTAAAATTGAACTACTGTCAGTGGGAATGGGCTGTTGATATTTAGGAATTAACATATCGATTGTTAGGAATGAGACCATTGAGATGGCGCTATAGCCCATGTGGGCTATTAGTCAGTGGAAATGAGTCTATCAATCCATGAAGATGGTGAGGGAGGTGGTTAGGGTGATGAGAGCAATGCACAGAGAGATAGGACTTTTGATCTGTGGAGGCAGGGTTTTTGGTCAGTGAGATGAGACATGAGACTATTGTTTTTAGAGATGAGGCCATTGATCCATGGGTAAAGGGCAACTGATCAGTGGGAATGGGGCTAAGAGTCCATGGAGGTGGGGTCATTCCCTTGTGCAGAAGAGGTCCAATGGAAGGAGTATTTCTTGATGGGGAGTGAAGTTGAGACAGGGGTAGGTCATTGAATAGAAGAAGTCCAGAGAAGACTGCAGAGTCCAGCGAATCATCTTCCACTTCTTGCAAACGCCAGCTGCTTGGTCTAGCTTCCCTAGCACCCCCTCCATTCTACCAGCCCTGCCCCCACAACAGCCCTCACCTGTCTGCGGGGTAACCCAGGAACAGGTAGCCGGAGGCAAAGCCCAAGATGAAGAGGATCTGCTCCAGGATCACCTGCCAGCCCAGGTCACACACCAGATCCCACTGGGGATGTGAGAAGGGTGCAGCGGGCGTGAGGCCCCACCCTCGCTGCCCTCAGCCCTCCCCCAGACCCGCGGCCCGCCTGGTCGCCTCACCTGGCCAATGGCGTTGGTGGTGAGCACGGGCAGGCCATTATAGTCCCAGTCCTTGAGGCAATGGTTGAAGTCCGGTGGGGCGAAGCCACTGCACGAGGGGTCTGTACTGGTGGCGACGCGGCTGGCGGCGCTGGCTGCTAGGGCCGCGCTGGCGACGCTGACGCCGCTGGCATTTGGGGGCTGCTCCCAGCCAGAGGCATTGGGAGGGAAGCCCCCGTAGTGGCAATGCAGTGGGGGCGCCAGCGTGAAGATGGGGTCGGAGGCCAAACCCAGCGCCACGAAGAGCACGGGCAGGCAGCAGAGGCCGAGCTGTAGCTGCTGGCCGCCGCCCAGCGCCCCCACCTGGGCGAGCAGCGCCTCAAAGCTGAGGGGGCCTGGGGGCACGGCCAGCGACAGGCTGCTGCCCAGTCCATCGCCGCTCGCGTCGCCCTCCCCCTCCCGCTCGCGCTCCCGCTCACCCTGCAGCTGCTCCGTGGGCACCGCATCTCCGAGAGTCCCGACCTGCTGGGTGGCGGGGGGAGGAGAAGGGTGAAGCGGAGAAAACCGCAGAGGCAAGGGGAGGGGGCGGGCGGGAGCGAGGGCTAGGAAGGCAGTCAGGGGCGGAGGATGCGCAGGAGGAAAATGCCAGGTGCTCGGCGGGGGCGGGGGGTACGGGGAGAGGATGGCGTAGCCCCCCGGAGCGCGGGCACTTACTCCGTTGGTGCTGGGGGTGATCTCTACAGTGCTGTCGATTTTGCTGCCGCCCCCGCCATTGGGCTCGGGGGTCCCCGTGGCCACCCGGGGAGCCAGCTTGCCGACCGCAGGGGGCCTGCCGGCCCGAGCCGAAAGGATGCGCGGTTCTCTGGCCCAGTTGCGAGCTGGGTGCCGGACTCGGAGAGCCCGTAGAGACCCCGCTCTGCAGCTCTGCAGCCTCGGGCGCCTCCTCGGTCTCTGCGATCTCTGCGCTGCTTTCCCCTCCCCTTCCTCCAGACTCTCCTCCCCTTCTCACGTCAGCAGAGCCTTCGGTCCAGACTCTTCGTCAGAGAGAGGAAGTGGGGCCAGGGCCCAAGGGAGGGAGGGGATGGGGGCTCTGTCGTCTGTTTCCTGGGTCTGCGGGCCATTGCGGTAAAAAGAAAAAAAAGCTGAAGGATAGTAGCTAGCCCAGGCACACGCCAGAGATTCCTCTTTTGCTTCCAATCCTTTGCCATCACTCATCAGTCCACTCATTAATTAATCGGTAAAATTTGTTAAGTATCTACTATGTTCCAGGCCTTGCACTAGGCTTTGGGCATAACAGGGTGGACAAGACCCACCTTAAAGGCAGTTACTAGTTGGGGGAGGGGGACACACGCGAACGGCAATTACAGCACAATTTATGCATTTGGAAGACTGGGCTGGCACTGTACTCAGCTCTAGCTTCAGTCCTCTACAAGGCGACAACTTCTCTGCGTTTCACCACCCCATCCTGGTTGAATCTCCATTTCTCAAGAGCGTTTGGCACTGTCGACCAGCCCTTCCTCTAAACTCTTTCTTCCTTGGCTCCTAAGTGCCATACTCCCTGGTTGTTCCTCTCCTCCTTTTTTCCATCACAGGTTCATCTTCCTCTTCTGGCCCACGGTATTGGTGGTGGGCACGGGCAGGCTGTTACAGTCCAGTCTTTGAGGCAATGGTTGAAGTCCAGCCAGGTGAAGCCACTGCATGTAGGGGTCCATGGTGGCGACACCACTGGCAGTGCCGGCTGCTAGGGCCATTCCTGTCTGCATCATTCAGACACCATCATTCAGTGTCTGCAGTCCTCAGAGGCTTGGTCCTGGGCCCTCTTCTCATCTCACACTACTGTCTCCACCTTGGGCTCTCACCCGTGCCCACAGCTTTGATCACCACCAATGCCAACAATACAAACCTTATTCCCAGATTGACACCTCCAGATCCCACTTCTCTTCTGAGCCCCAGATCCATGAAGCCACCTTTTATTTGATCTTGACCTCTTTGATGACTCACAGGGACCTCAATACGTTCATGACCAAACTCATGCTCTTCCCTCTATAACCTGGTTGTCTTCTAGTGCCTTTTTCTTCAGTGTCTCATTATCCAATTGTGGCCAATGTTCAGGTGACAGCACTTACAGCGCCCTCTTCCTCACTGCATGTCAAATCCTTCACAAAATTCAGTCCATTTTATTTCCTATATATTCTCAGATACCCTGTTTCTCTCCATCTCTACTACTGTTAGTCAAGCTACCTGTTGCACAGACTACTTTAGCCCCCTAACTCCTAACTACTGTTCTGTATCCACTTTGTTTCTACTCCCCATCTGTCATATATAGTGCATATGGAATGCTTTTCAAAATGCAGATCTGATTATGTCCCTTTCCTTCTTCAATGGCTTCTTCTCACTGTGAATATTAATAATCCAGACACCTCGTACCTGGTTCTGCATGCCTGTCCACATGCTCTCTGTGGCTCTATCTCACTTCTTTCCTCAAATTCTCTGTACTCCAGCCACACTGGCTGCCTTTCAGTTTTTCCAGTGCCACAAGGCCTTTGCACAAGCTGGTTCCTATGTCTAGAAGTCTTGTTAATCAAGTTTTCCTCATCCTTTCAGCTCTTGGCTCAAGCATCTTTGCCTCGGAGAGGCCTTCCCTAACCCCTAGAATTGTTACTCAAAGTGTGGTTCATGAAACCAGCAGCATCTGTATCACCTGGGACTTGTTAGAAATGCAGAATCTAAGCCTCACACAGGCCCTTGAATCATAATCTGTATTTCAACCAGGTCCCCAGATGTATGTACATTAGAGACACACTTCTCTAAGAGATTTGATACCTGATAGGTACTTTATTCTCTAATCCCAGGTACAGGCTGGAAAGGAACATCTCAGGCTGGAAATCATTCCTCTTTCTTTCCATCAAATCACACCTTTAACTTGTCTCCTGTGTTCAGAAATTTTCCAAATATGGAAAACCCTTCTTTTCTAATGCATCGAGCTGCCTCCCACCACTTCCCTTCCCCCAACTCATTTCAGCATCTCCTTGGGATTTACTATGGTGCTGTCATAGCCAATATTCCTTGGGGATTTGTCTGCAACCTTGTGTCTGTCCTGGAATATAATAATAATCTCTTAATTTTATGTGGTGCTGGGCTGTTCATATGCATTATATTGTTAGGTTTTCACAACAACCCTGTAAGACAATTATGATCATCCTCATATTAAAGATGAAACTAGGACTCAGAGGGACTGGCACGATTTAACCACAGACACACAAGTACGTAACAGACCTGAGACTTGAGCTGAAAACTCTAATTCCAGCATAACTTCTTGAAATTCCGTCTGGAAGATGATGAGGGATGGCCTTCAACACATAGGGGTAAATTTTGTTGGCTCCGGAGTCTGGAAATGAGTTTTCCTTTGAGTGAAGTGAGAAAGGAGACTAAAATGGAAGGGGCAAATGCATAGAGGTGCCAAGAGACTAAGATTGTGATTGAAACTTGGGAGGCCCCCAATCCAATCACCATGTCAGGGTAACATCTTTGGAAAGCAGAACTGAAGCAGTGGATCTGTGGCTCGGAATACTTCCCTTATAAACGGCTAGAATAATCCCTCATCTAAGCCCTGGGCTCATCAATTTCACTGAAGTCCTGAGGACTATGGAATTCCAACACATTGCATTTGTCTGCCACCTCAGCTCCTCTAAAAGATGGTTTGTCCAGGATGATCAGCAGGAAGCCTGGGAAGCAGAGTGTAAGGGGCTAGACTCTCTTGGGGTCACCTAAAGAAAAGGGTGCCAGGCTGGCCAATAGCAATCTGAGCTGTCCTATGGTGCAAAGCCATTTTCTTTTTTTTTTTTACACAGGGTATCACTCTGTCCCCCAGGGCTAGAGTGCAGTGCTGCACTCATCACAGCTCACTGCAACCTCAAACTCTAGGTTCAAGGGATCCTCTTGCCTTAGCTTCCCGAGTAGCTGGGATTACAGGTGCGCACCACCATGCCCGGCTAACTTTTCTATTTTTTGTAGAGACAGGGTCTCACTTAGATTGGTCTCAAACTCCTGGCCTCAAGTGATCCTCCCACCTTGGCCTCTGAAAGTGTAGGATTATAGGCATGAACCACCACGCCTGGCCAGGGCAGCACATTTTGAGGCTCTCATGGGGTCAACCTCTCTCCACATCGACATCTCTCTAATGACATCATTTGATAATGAAATCCTGGAGGAAGCCCCCTGGGGTCAGTAGTTGATATCTACCTTCTTGGAACACTGGTCTTCAGACTCTTCTTGGTTTTCTCATCCTCCAGGTTGGTTTCAGCTCATATGTCACTTCCCAACCATCCTGTCCTAAAGTCTCCTTCATTGGCGCCTGTCCCGTCCCCTAGTTAATCTCTTCACATCACCCTGTTGATTTCCATCACCAGCAACTGTCAAATCTGTGGCAGGGTTTTTTTTATTTACTTATTTTAACTGACTTGTTTATATCTATCCCTCCCTCACTAGGAAGGTACGTTCACAGTGCACTTTCAGAACGGTGCCTGGTGTGTCAGGGGAGCTGAGAACCTGTCCAGTGAATAGTGCTGAAGGAGCAAAATCTCCCCCAAACCCATAAAGGCATCCTGCTCACAGCATGCGTCCCATAGGTATGGCCAAAAGGTGCCAGCCTGCCCCCCAGACTCCGAAGAAGCAGTCAGGGAAGCAGAGAGCAGGGTTTATTGAGGTGCGCGCCCACACCTGAACCCAGCCCTCTCCTGCCTTCAAAGGGGAGGAGCAGTCTGGTCTCTCCCAAATTGTCACATTCTGTGCAGTCCATGTCCTGCCCTCACTCTCAGCTAACAGTGTGGCGCTGATGTTCCAGAGGGAAAGAGAGAGGGTCCGTGTAGCCCCAGGTTTCTGCCCCCCTGATTCTCTGGGCAGACAAGCTTCCAGAGGTGGGTGACAGTGCAGTGACTTCCACCCTAGGCTGGAGGAGAAGAGTCAAGTGCCTCCCTGCCCCAGAGGGCCTCCTGCCTGCCCCTGACAAAGCAGGGAATAATATTAAATATAAATAATTTATACAAAATGGCTCGTACAAAAAGCTGCAGGTTAGGGAGAGGAGATGCCTCTGTGAAAGGCTGAGATGACAGGAAGGGGTAGGAAAGGGGAAAGATACCGCCCCTTCTCCTAGTCATTAAAACAGAACCCTCCAGCCACCCAAGGATTGGAGGGGGCTTTGGCAGGCAGGGGAGGGGCAGAAATGTCCCAAGGGCCCCTCAAGGGGCCAGGCTGGTGAGCAGGGTGGTGAACTTTAGGGCTTGACCCGCCAGTTCCACCACACACTGCACCATCTCTTGGGCCGCAGGGCCGGATGGGTAGCCCAGGGCGGCCCCCTTGACAGCCAGCACAGTGGCCCGCAATGTCTGGCCTAGTGCTGTACCTGCAGCCCCAACTTGTGCTCGCAAGGGGGCAGAGGCTGCCAGCCGGCCCAGTGTGTCCCCAACAAACACCAGGCGGTGAGCAGCCACCACCACCCTCTTGCCATGGGGTACGAAGAAGCGTGGGGGTTGGTTAGTCTGGGTGCTGGACATCAGGGCCGCCATGGCTGCCTGCAGCGCCGAATAGTGGCTCTGGCACTGCCCTGCGTAGAAGTGCAGAAGCTGTAGATCTCCGGAGGACAGAACCAAAGGCTCCCCTGGGGACAAGGCCTCCTGAGGGGCAAGAAGAGTAGTCAGTGGGAACATGTTCATCAATGCCACTTTCTTCCCTCATTTCTTCTCGCTTCCCTCCCTTCCTTCTTCCTTTCTTCCTTCCTTTCTTCCCAAGGGCAATCCCTTTAGCTCTTACCTTTGCCCATCAGAAAACTTAGATTCTTAGAGAGAGGCAGTGAAGTGCCCAGACTTAATGTCAGAGCTGGATTCAAATAACCTCAAGTCTCTGAACTTCTCTTTCCTTATCTCTAAAACAGGGAATCTAGAACTATATTGCCCAATATAAATGTAATGCGAACCACGTGTGAAATTTTAGAATTTTTAGTAGCCACATTAAGTAAAAAGAAACAAGTATAATGTTTTATCTAATTCCAAATATAAGAAAATTTCTAATTTCAACATGTAATCAATATGAAAATTATTGAGTTTTTCTCCATACTAAGTCTGCAATATCCAGTGCACATTTTATATTTCTAGCACATTTCAATTTGGTCTAGCCATATCTAGAGTGCTCCACCTGTGGCTAGTGGTTACTATATTGGATAGTGCAGTTCTAGTATGGACCTCATAAAGATGCAGTAAAGTTTTTTTATTTTGATTTTGATTTTTTAAGAGACAGGATCTTGCTCTGTTGCCCAGGCTGGAGTGCAGCCAGTGTGATCATAGCTCCCTGCATCCTTGAATTCCTGGGCTCAAGCAACCCTCTTGCCTCAGCCTCTCAAGTAGCTGGGACTACAGGTGTGTGCCACCAGACCTGGCTAATTTTTCCTTATTTTTTATAGAGACAGTCTCGCCTGTGTTGCCCAGGTGGGTCTCAAACTCCTGGCCTCAAATAATCTTCATGTCTCAGCCTCCCAAAGTGCTAGGATTATGGGTGTGAGCTACCGCGCCCAGCTTGTGGTGAAGATTGAGATAATATATAGAAAGGGCTTAGCATAGTGCATTGCACACTGCAACCACTGCCTGAGTATTAACTATGACTATAATTAATATCCATGCATGCAGTGTGCCCAGCATAGGGTCTGGTATTTGGTAAACACCTGAGAGATGATGGTTATTGTGTTATGAACATTCTAGACAGGGTTGAGGAAAACACCTCACTTTCCTGAGGCCCAGAGAGATTAACTGATGGCTTCAGAGCCCCTGGCTTCTCAGTAGTAAGTAGAGCGGGGATTAGGAGCCAGGTCTCTTAGGAACCTAGGAGTTCACAGTTGGAAGGAGCCTTAGAAGTCACCCAGTCCAGGTCTGACCCACAGCCCAGAAACTCTGCTTCCCCGGCTGCTCAGTTTTCTGACTTCTCTCCAACACATTCTTTCCCCTCTTTCTGAATTCCTAACATCCTCTTCCAAGTTCCAGCTCCTTCCTGTTGAATTCTAACTCCTCTCTACTCTGACCCTGCTGCCAGTGAACTCTGACTGCATCCTAGTCTACTTTCCTCAATGGTTCAGTTAGGAATGCTCCTTCTCCCAGGTTCCTGTTCCTCCTGCCCCAGCCCCCCTCTCTAGGCCACCACCACCAGGGTTACCTGCTGTGCCGGCAGCACCTTCTCCAGCACTTCAGGATCCCCTGCAAAGGCCTTATCCAGGGGCCTAGATCCCTGAGCTTTATCCATGCCCTGCAGGAGGAGATCAGGTCTCAGAGCAGGGGTGGGGGAACAGGGTGGGGAGGCCTCTGTGGCCTTTCTGCCTGTCCCCAGTCCCCCTTCCTTCCCAAGGACACTCTTGCCATCAGACACTGCAGTCCCTTGACTCTAGGTCTGAGAGCTCTAGTGGCCCCCAGCTGGGTCTAGGGGTAGGAGTGTGGCACTGGTACAAGTGTTGTGGCCAAGTACTGGGGTTTCAGGCTTCAGGGTGGAGGGCCAGGGTAGGAAAAGGGGGAGAAGGTGCAGGGCAGGCTCTGCGTCTGTGCCCCAGGCTTCCACGCTCCTCCCCCAGTTCGCCTGGGGGCATTTCTGGTGGGGCTGCCCAGAGGAGCTTACCTTCAGGTGGACGTAGTCATACTCCTCGGCCACCGGAATACCCTCATACTCATTATGGTGTCCTGCTGGATCGTCTTCCACTTCCCTGCTCTCTGGATTGCCCTCGACCTTAGGGCCCCCATAGCCAGGCAGGCAGGATGGCGGTGGGGGCAGAGGCCGGTCCTGGATGCTGCCCTTACGGCCTGGGGCAGGAGAGGGAGCTGGAGAAGGGCTGGGGGCCTCAGGGACAGGCAGGGCAGGCAGAGGGCGGCGGGACAAGCTCTCAGCTGAGGGCAGCCGAGGCCTGTGTGGGGATGGGGGGCTTCTGGCCAGAAGTCGGGCCAAGGTGTCCAGGTCACTGGAGACTGAGGCTCCTGGGGGCTCTGGAGAAGGGGGAGCCTCCGGCCCCAGCAGGGGCACATCGTAGATAACCTCGTCAGTGCCCCCCCCTTCCCCATCTGCCAGCAGTTCCTCGGGCGCTTCATACAGGTTGAGGAGCGCTGATGCCCGTTTCAGGTTGGAGGGGGCAGCATAGAGGGGGGGCCCTGGTTCCCGGCCCCCTTCC
Source organism: Avahi laniger (assembly GCA_963575035.1). NCBI lineage: Eukaryota > Metazoa > Chordata > Mammalia > Primates > Indriidae > Avahi > Avahi laniger. Next base: position 66,578 of record CAUYSK010000650.1, read on the forward strand.
CACTCCAGATCTGGCTCCAGCTCTGCAGGCGGCTTCGGGGCCAGAGGCACATCGTAGGGAGCTTCATCTTCTCCAGGGGACTGTGGAGCAGCCCGGGACAGAGGATGGGAAAAGGAGGCGGGGCAGTCGTAGGGACCACTGGACGGAACCCGGAGGGCAGTTGGAGGCACATCGTAGACCTGGAGAGAGGAGTGGTGAGTTACTCTTCACTCAGCAATGAACCCTGAGGGCTATTTGTCCCCACCCAACATACACATGAACTCTAGCCCTCACCTCCAAGACATCTCCGGGGGCAGCCAACTGGGTCCCACTGCTTCTGGGGATCTTGTAGATGGGGTCAGGGGAGGGTGGGCAGGGTCCAGACGGAGGTCCTGAGGTAGGACAGGCCCGAGCTGGGGGTGGCACCACATATACCTGGGGGATCAAGATAGGTGGACAGGTCAGGAGGAGTAGGGACCAGTGAATTGATAATATCCGAGTGTGAGGAGCTTAGAGACCTTCCAAACCACCCTGTACGGAGAGGAAACAGCTCAGAAAGGGTTGGTAGACAGGCTTCACACAGCAGAGTCAGGGAAGAGCTGCAGCCTCAGGGCTCTCACTGCCCGCCTCACTGCAGGCCCACGGTGGGGGGATGTTGGGGAGGAATGGGGTTCTCCTGGCTTGGGATTGGGGAGGCTCTCACTCTCACCTCCTGGTCCTCATTGCCATGATCTGGGACTGGATATGGTGAGCCAGGCTGGGCTGGAGGTGCCGGGGAGAGGCTGGGCTTGGGTGCTGGGCCAGCAGGAAGGAGCTTCACTCTGTTGGCGGGCACAATGCCCTGCTGACCATGCAGGGAGCAGAGGCACCAGCCATCCAGCCCGCCAGCGCCCTCTCGCTGCAGTACCCGTAGAACATCCCCTCGGCGGAAGGACAGCTCCTGGGGGGACTCAGCAGTGTTGTCATACAGTGCCCGGGCCAGCTGGGCCTGGTGGGTGAGGTGGGAGTGGGGAGAAGTATCTTCACACACATTATCAGTTCATGTCAGCCCTGCTCAAAACCCTTCAGAGCTTTTCGTTTCCCTGAAGCTAAAAATCTGAGCTCCTGAAGCAGCTCTTCCCGGCCCCATCTCCAGCTTCATCACCCAAATTCTCCCTCTTCTTTTTTATTCCTTGAACTAGATAAGCTCTTTCCTGCCTCAGGGCCTTTGTACTTACTGTGTCATTTACCCAAAGTGCTCTTTTCCTGACTGGTCATTTTTCATTCTTCAGTTCTGCTTAAATGTCTCCTCCTCAGAGAGGCCTTTTCTTCACTATTCTCCCCGCTCCATTCTCTGTGTCTGTCTCCATCCATTGTTTCCTTCATAATACTTTATACTATTTGTCTATTTACTTTTTAATTATCTATTTCTTCCCGTATGCTGTAAGCCCTATGAGAACAGGAATTGCCATATTCCTAGCCCCTGCAATGAGGTCTGACTTGGAATCGGTCCTCAATACATATGTTGAATGAATTTCTTCCACAGCACACGAAGAAGTCCTGCTAAAGTCTCCCATACAATCTCCTCTACCTTCTCTCTGTTCCCTAGTCATTGTCCCTCATGAGCAAAAGGTTAGATTAAGCAGCTGCAGAGATCCCTCATTTTGGGAGAGACTGGGAGAAGCCTAGTCCTGACAGAGCACCCAGGCCTAATAAGAAAGAAAACAGAAATGAAGCAATTGTTTTGCTCTCAGTCTGAGCAAATAAGGTTCTACCAGAAGAGGCTGAGGTTACCATGGAGAAGAGAAAAGTGTACAGGCTCTAGCGTAGTGCGCATGGAGTGCGGTTGGCAGAGCAACCAAAAGCAAACATTTATCAGCCTATTGCCAGTTCTGTCTAGTGGGGGCATCTAAGCTTTTTCCAGTGAGGGCCACATGTTCAGGTAATAGAAAGTCACAGGTAACAAATGCAAATGGTATGTCTAGACACCATGCAAATCTTTGTATTAATCATTTCATCTCATTTAATTCTCACAAGCAGCTTATGAGGCAGGGGCCATCATTATCCCCATTTTGGAAAGAAAACTGGAACAGAGAGGTTATTGTTTTGCCCAGTGACATACAGCTGGTACAGCTGGTGGAGCATAATTTGAACCCCAGGCTGTTTGATTCCAGAGATGCGCTCCCTCAATTACTCACTCTACTGTCTCTCCTCAATCACAAATGTATGAATCTACTTCTTTTTTTTTTTTTGAGATAGAGTCTCACTCTGTTGCCCTGGCTAGAGTGAGTGCCGTGGCATCAGCCTAGCTCGCAGCAACCTCAGACTCCTGGGCTCAAGCGAGATCCTACTGCCTCAGCCTCCCAAGTAGCTGGGACTACAGGCATGCGCCACCATGCTCGGCTAATTTTTTCTATATATTTTTAGTTGTCCACATAATTTCTTTGTATTTTTAGTAGAGACGGGGGTCTCGCTCTTGCTCAGGCTGGTCTCGAACTCCTGAGCTCAAACAATCCGCCCGCCTCGGCCTCCCAGAGTGCTAGGATTACAGGCGTGAGCCACCGCG
>CAUYSK010000651.1:0-23174 GCA_963575035.1 Avahi laniger
GAATATTACACTGTACTCCATAAATATATACAATTATTATTTGTCAATTTAATATAAAATTTTTAAAAAGAGAAAGAGACTTGCTCTTTCCTACTTGTGATGTTCCTGCCAGCTTAACCCCAGCAGTGACTATTCACTCTGTCAGTAACAGTTAATTCTAGTAGCAGCAGTTGGTTCTACTTTTAACTTTTTGCACATTTTCCGAAGCAGTATGCCCAGAGATGCCAACACCTGACAGCCAGAGGTCTGAGTTCCAGCGCCACAGGGCACTCCCTCTAGAATCTCCCTTTGATTCTCCAGTCCCGAGAGTGGGAGCTGCAATTAATATCTCTTTGATACCTCAGTTTTCTGCCTTTTCAATGCTCTAGTATCTACTTAACAATTTTTAAATTAATCCTCAATTAAAATAACTAGTGTGGTTTTTATCTCTTCACTAGACCTTGACTTACACAATCTCCTCTCATCAAAGGAAGCTAAGAACATTTTTGTACATGATAAGCACTTGCAAAGTTTAGCAACAATATTTCTACCCATAAAAACCTTTTAAATCATGACAATCCTTATTCAACTAGAATAAAGGCAGGTATTTTATATAGCTAGATTAAAATTAAACAAGAAGATAAAGTTTTAACATTACTACAGGTGGATAAATAAATGCAATTGTGGAGAGGAAGTGATGGAGTGGCACCTGAATTTGTGACGTTTGATTGTCCCTAGTTGATGAAACATGACATCGTCTTGCCCTAGGACTGAAGCAAGTTGTTACCCATGCATGAAGCAACAACACTGTTCTGATCTTCAGGATTTAGCAGTTGTCAGCACAACTTTCCTCTGGGATTCTGGACTCAAAATTCTGAAAAAATTTTCCCTCACTTCCCCACACCTCCTGCCCTTGCTCCCACGCATGTGTACCTCTGATCAGAAATTCCTTAAAGATTTGGCAGTTAAACAAAGCTTCCAGAAGCCCCTAGCCAAGAACAAAAGGATAAGTAAAGTAAAATTTCCAAAGATTGAGAATGGAAGGCTTGCACTGGAAAAGGGGGAGAAGTAATACACCCCAAACAAAAATAAAACCCCAGAACGAATCAATTAGTTCCAAAGAGAGATCTGAGAAGTGCAGGTTCCCAACTCAAAAAATTGAGATCTTAGCACTGTCCTTCCTTCATCTCATTTAAGGTCAGGTTTTTATATACATTTCCCTACTTAATCCTCATCACAACCCACAGCAGCACTTAACGACCATCCCCTTTTCTGTAGACTGAGAGATTAGCTTATGTACCCTCAGTCACATAGCAAATGAATGACAGCCCTCAGATAAAATTCAGGTCTGCCTAACTCCATAATCTCTACTTTTGCCACCATTCAATACAGAGTGCTGTTGGGAGGAGAAAAAGCAGTTATAAGGGATGATGTAGGAATGGGGCACTGATCATCAGCATGAAAGGAGAGAGGACTGCAGAGATGAATAACAGATAGATATCACATTTTATTTGCTTCTGAATTCTTGATCTTAGACTAAACTTAAATGCATCTTCTGTTCCCCTTAATGGATAGACAGCACAATTAAAGAGCCAGAGCCAGTCCACTATTTCTAGTCCACTATTCATTGAATGAATCAGCAAGTCAAGGTTGGTGTATTTCCATGATACCCAGAACCAGGGAGCTCTAGCAGAAACTGAATTCTATTGCCACAAGCCTAGTATAAATTTACAAAGTTAAGTCCTTTACATAATATTCATTCTTTCTGCAAAGTGTCTAAAATACTTCACAACTCTTAGACATATGGATAAATCTTTCATAACTCTGACAAGAATAGACAGACATAAGCCACAAAGACAAGAGGAAATAGACCACAATAAAACTGTCAATATTTCCCAGGTGCCATTTTAAAAGGAAGAGTGATGCAAGGAAACTGAAAACTGTGGGAACACTTTCTAGGTTCTTAAAATTGCCCTTTTAAAATGCACATTTGGTCAGAAATTCAAAATAGAGTCATTAAAATTAGCAGTATTAAATATACAATGAGACTAGGGAAAAATCATAAATGTCTTTCAAGAGATAAACAATTACAAATAAGCAGAAGCAGCATGTAAAGTGATTATAGAAATGAGGTTTTCATTTTGAGCTAATGGCTTGAGTGAGGTTAAAAGTGGTTGGCTATGAGTGAAAGAAAAACAGAAATGAGAACTCTGTGTCTCTAGCTGTACATTGTGATCCAGGCTGCACATGACTCTACAGAGAGGAATTACTCGATGTTGTTGCATAACCAAATAATCCTCACAGAGATGTCCAGAGGCTACACCACAGCTTCCTATTTTCCTGTTCTGGGATCTTCTGATCCATAAATTCTCCCCAGACTAATTTTGTCTGTGTTGATATTACGCGAGCACTGTTTCATTTTATTTTTGCATTCCAAACTATACAACTGTCTTCGGATTTTTTGAGGCCTCTTGTTAATCTGCTGGTCTCACATTAAATGCCCCTCTGGAGGAAAAGAATAAAATGTTTCCACTTTGCAATTTTTCCATTCAGTTAATCAGATGTCCTATGAGGCAGAATTCAGTGGATTTTATATAAACTTTAAAATCGTATCTCAAATAAAATAATATAGACCTATTCTGCAGAAATCAGGGAATTGATCACATGACATAACACAATAGCAGTCCACCTCAGAAATAAAAAGAGCCTGAATTAACGTGGTAGCACTTGGAGTGAAAATAATAACAATAAATCAGATTTATTGAGCGCTTACTATGCTGGGCAGTCTTCTGAGATCATAACATACATTATCTTTTAATCTTCAAAACAGTACTATGAGATATATGCTAATAATATTACCTTCTCCAATTTACAAATCAGAAAACTGAGGCTCAGAAAGCTTAAGAAAATTGTCCAAAGTCACAAAGCTAGATCAAAGCAAAGTCATGACTTGAACTAAGCAGTTTGTGTCCAGAGGCCACACCCTTAACAACTCTGCACACTGCCTCTCAGTATGGGTAGAGACACCAAGAAATGTTACCTAGATGGAATTCATCTAATAAAATAAACTAGATAAAGGAAAACGGAGAAGGGTCAAATATGCCTCCAAAGTTAGAGGACAAGAAGAATGCTGTCACCAAAAGATGTGAAGAGTGTTTGGGAAATGCTAAATTTAAGTTCCAGCAGAAGTACCAGGTGAAGATGCCAAGCAAACATCTAGACATACAGGTCCAGAGCTCAGAGGGAAGGTCTGAAATAGACATTTGGGAGTAATCTTCACAGGAGTGCTGTTTAGAGAATTGGAAGTGGACAAGCTACCCAACAGAAATAACAAAAAGAGAAGAATGCTCAGAAGATATGCAACTTTAACAAATGTTTCCATTTAGGTGGTAGGATTAATGGTAGAAAAGTAGGATAGGGTTGTACTCTAGCAGAAAATTTTAGAATTTTAGAAAGAAAATTTTAAGAGGCAGAGGTCAAACACTCTACAAGATAGAAAAATGAGAGCTGAGATTAGTCTACTGCCTTTGTTTTTTAAAAGGTACATCAAGAACTTCAAGATAGTGGTTTAATTTTAGTGGTAAATATTTTATATACAATTTGGATAGAGGCAAAGTATAAGATATATTCATCAAATCTACAGATGTCATAAGGAAATAAAAGTTAATATCATCAATAAATAACCCAACATTGAAAAAAATATTTAATGTGCTAGAAGGATAAGCCAAAATTAGCACGATGAATTTTAGTAAAGGCAAGTAAAATATTCTAGATAATCCAAAAACCAAATTTCCCACAACATATATCAGAAGGTAAATTATCTATGCTTGCTTTTAAATGCACTATAAAAAACAAAAGGTGAATTATCACTAATTGATATAAAAATTTTTAATTTAAAAATTTCTTTTCAGAATTCAAAGATGTGGAAACAACCCAAGTGCCCTTCAATCCATGAGTGGATTAATAAAATGTGGTATATGTATACTATGGAATACTACTCAACTACAAAAAACAATGGTGATCTAGCACCTCTTATAGTATCTTGGCTGGAGCTTGAGTTCATCCTTTGAAGTGAGGTATCACAAGAATGGAAAAATAAGCACCATATGTATTCGCCATCAAATTGGTACTAACTGGTCAACACTGAGGTGCTAACATGGTAGTAATATTCATTGGGTGTCGGTCGTGGGGGCGCTGAGGAGGGTTAACTCACAACTAATGGATGTAGTGCACACTGTATGGGTGAAGGGCACAGCTCTAGCCCTGGCTTGGACGAGGTAAAGTCATTATTATAACCAAAATGTTTGTACCCCCATAATATTCTGAAATTAAAAAAAATTCTTTTATTATAAGGTGACTAGAATCACATTATGAAATATTTACTCAAATAAATTTTTAAAAAACCCTTATTTAATCTTACTACCCTAATCAAATTAGTATCAGCATCAGTATATTTACTTATAAGCCTTTTTTTTGTTTTATCTATGTGTTTTTACAGGGAAGCAATGTAAGGTGTTTTTTCACTTAACATTATATTAATATCATTAGCAATTTACATACTATAAGATTATATTTATATATTAATAACTATTTTATAATTCTCCAACTAGTTAATGCACTATAATTTATTTACCCTATCCCCTAATTTTTAACATTAAATTGTTTTCAATTTTTCATTTGGGATGCAAGATTTTACTGACTTTGTGAATGAAATTGGGATAATTTTAATATTTTTATTAACAAGCATAACTTAAATTTTATGTGTGTGTGTATGTATATACATATATTTCAGTTTAAGGTCAAGAGGATTATCTGATTCATCAAACATTAAATGGAGTAGCCTATAAAATAATATAGATCTAGAGTCTTATTAAGGCATAATTCCTTGATAGCATTTCTAAATTTATTCTCCACTTGTTTTTTTTCAAGTCTCTGGAACTTATTTAAATTTTCGTATTTCATATTTTCAAGAAATATTTTTAATTTTATTTTGATTTTACAAATTTACTAGACAAGAATTGTACATTGCAGGAGGCAGTAAAGTTTCTGTAAAGTGACAAATAGCAAATATTCTAGGTTTTGTGATCTATACCACCTCTGTCACAACTCCTCAACTCCGCTGTTGTAGTATGAAAATAGCTATAAAGATTATGCAAACAAATGAGTGTGGCTACCTTCCAATAAAACATTATTTGTGGACGCAAATTCAAATTATATATTATTTACAATGTCACAAGATATTATTCTTTTTACTTTTTTTCAAGCATGTATAACTGTACAAATCATTCTAGTTCATATCCTTTCCAAAGTGAAGGTCAAACTACCTGACTCCCCCTACCACTCAGAAAGAAACACAGTGTCTAATGGCCCTGTTTGGATTGTAAAGATAACATATACCTCATTTGGACATGCGGCTCTGACCCTTTTCCCAGTAACCCAAAAAGCTCCTGGTTTTGAGTGGCACTCAGAACAAGATAAGGCACTGAAACTTTTCTGGGATGACCTACAAGCCGTTCTGATACCCTAGTCATATGACCCCACTAAATCAACGGTACTTAAAGTTCTGTTGGCAGATAGGAATGCTGTGCAGATCTTTTATCAGGCTCTGATAGGTAAATCACAGCACATATCTATTGCATTTCTGCCTCCTCTGGAGATCACTATTCTTTTTTTAGGCTTAAAACAACTCCAAGCTTTATATTACCTCTTAGTAAAAAAACAGTGGGTTCCATGATTTAGCAGCAGTTCTCAACTGTACTTTTTAATTTTTTCTTTTCTTTTTTTTTTTATTTCAGCATATTATGGGGGTACAGATGTTTAGGTTACGTATGTTGCCCTTGCACCCCTCCCCCTCCAAGTCAGAGCTTCAAGCGTGTCCATCCCCCAGATGGTGCGCATCGCACTCATTATGTATGCATATACCCGTCCCCTCCTCCCTGTCCCACCTGCCCGACACCCAACATACGAGATCACTATTCTTTTTCTGAGAAAACAGCTTTTGGTATGCTATAGGGCCTTAGTACACGCTGAATACTTGATCACTGACCATAAAGTTACCATGTGACCTGAGATTCCCATCATAAACTGGGTGCTGTCTGAATCACCACACCCTAAATTTGGGCCTGCACTGTAACTTTCATCAAAAATAGAAGTGGAATATACAAAATCAGGCTTCAGCAGGTCCTGAAAGCACAAGTAAATTGCATGAGCAAGTGACCCAGATGTCCCTGGACCCTCTTCTTGCTACATTATCTTCCCACCTCTCCCTCAACATGCACCTGTGTTCTCATGGGGAGTTCCAATGACTAGTTTACTAAGGAAAAAAACAATGGGCTATGTTTAGTGACAGTTCTATGTGACGCGCTGGCAATACCCAAAGTAGACAATTACAATCCTATAGCTTACACTGGGGACACCATGAAAGAAGATCATGATGTTATACTTTCCCAGTAATCATGATTTCAAGCAGATAGAATTCTTTGCCTTGCCTGGAGGGAGAGATTGCCAGAGTGATCTATACCATTTCATGAATGGAAGCTAATAACTTTGCTAGATGCCCAGGGACTTTCAGTAACTTGAAAAAGGCAGCGCGACAGAGGCTCTTCTGCATACTATCCAATCTTACAATGGCTTATACCTTCCAGATTGCCATGCCCCACCAACTGTCACCTCCACCACCAGCCATGCTTCCTTATCTAGAAATGTTAGTCCCTCAATGGATATATAAAGAGAAAATTATAAGGATGGGCTGGAAAAAGTAAATTGACCTTATTCATCTTATAAAACAATTTCCACACAATGTAACATTTTCTATTGACTTTCTGCTTGATGAAAGTTTATATCTCTGAAAAATAGATAAGCAGTAGAAGAAAGGAGGCAGGCATGATGGTTCACATGTGTAATACTAGCAATTTGGGAGGCTGAGGTAGGAGGATCACTTGAGGTCAGTAGTTTGAGACCAGTCTGAGCAACATAGCGAGACCCTGTCCCTGTAAAAAATTTAAAAATTGGCTGGGCTTGGTGGCACATGCCTGTAGTCCCAGCTACTTGGGAGACTGAAGCAGGAGGATAGATTCAGCCAAGGAGTTTGAGGTTGCAGCAAGCTATGATGATGCCACTGCACTCTAGCCTGGGTGACAGAATCAGACCTTGTCATCAAAAAGTGAAAGTAAAAAAGTAGAAAGCTACATTTTTTTATATATGAAATTCCTGTTTTATTTCAGGTCTCATTCACTTTTAGTCTCTTCTATTTTCTAGAATAAAATCAGTTAATTTTTCATATTAATGACTTTAAAACTATTTTGACTGAAATATGGGGAAAAAATTAAGTGGTGCTAGCTAAAGGACATTTTAACAGAATTCTTGGCTACTTCTTCTATAACAGGGACTTTAATTACATAATTTATCTAGAAGACTACATCTTAGAAGTCAAAAGAACTGGAAGCCATGGTGCATGAACAGTGGTAGAGGTAACAAACTACTTTATACCCAAAAAAGAGAAGATAAAAGGGTGAGGTACCATGATGGAATGGTTGCCTTCAAATATTAAAGATATCTGAGATAGAAGATGGATCAAAGTATTGAAAAGTAGACCTAAGTATCAACTGAAAAATGTGATAAAATTAAAATGTAGGGTTTTGATTCAATACAAAAAATAAGTTTCTCAAAAGAATTATTCAAGCAGAGGTTAGATAATCAACAGTCATGGATATTATTAAAAGAATCCCTGCATTAAATAGAAAGTTTATTCTACATAATAACCTAAAATCTCACTAATGCTTTAATTTCAGGAGAAAGTCAACTCCTCTGAACCAGAAAAGAAAGAATTTCTTTTCCAATCTGTAAAACCATTTTTTTATGACGGTATTAAAAGAGGATGTTGTGACTCAAAAATGCCAGTGACTTAGTTTTGTTTCCAAATTGGTAGGCAGAAAACAATTCCCATAAATTTTTCTAGGTCAAATGATGAGTAGAGAAATGTTCTCTGGAATATCCCCTAAGCCAGCAAATATATAAATAAGTTCTGACACATATGGTAAAAGTCAGTTTCACTTGGCAGAGAAACTCAGCACACCATGAGAAGAATCACAAGACTTAATCATATTACAGATTAATAATTTTTTAAAACTTGCTAAAATAAATATTTTTGAAGGACTCATTTTCTGGATATTGAATGCTTAGACACTGGAAATACTTCGAAATGTGATTCACCACTCTTCAAAGAGTTCAAGATTCAGGAGTCCAATTATGATCATTTGGAAAAACTATGGTGTCTGATCGTTAATTTTCCACACATTGTTTTGTTCTGTAGGCTTTATATACAAATGTAAGCAAAATAAAACAAAGAAGTAAGAAAGGAATCAGTTGTTCAAAATTTTCTTTCAGCCCACCTATACTGATGGCAGGAGATGTGTCTATTGTGTGAGTACATCAGAGTCCCATATATGTACTCCCAAAATTCTCCTTCTCTTGAATCCTCCAGGTCTATCAAGCTCCTAATAACTTTACTTGACAGTAGTGAAGAAAAAAATAATCTCTTGCCTCTAACATTCTAAGTATCTATCTATCATCCACACTTAGCAACCTTAGCGCAAACCCTTTTTCTGATACCTTTTTTCAAACTCCCATTCCCTTCCGGCTGACTCCCTCCTCCACCCTCTGTCTCTACTAGTTCCTTCACTGACCTGGAGAGTATCTCTTTTCTATTTTCAGGAAATTGCTGATATCCTCCATTTTTTACTGGTGTACTTTTCCAATCCCTCTCTGTAATTTCACAACACCGCATCCCAGCAGTCCTCCATAAACATTAATCTTCACACTATATATCAAAAGAACCGGAAGGGTAATACATAATTCATGGTCTTTATCAGTCAGCAAACACCATTTTGACAATTATCTAATGATTTTCACATATATATTTGGCCTGAATTTCTTTATTTCCCCAGTCCTTCTCCTACCTCTGACTCCTACTACCTTGGTTTATTTTTTCTCTTTTTCCTAAATATTGTTATTCCTCTCTCCTCTTTATGCATTATTCTGTAGTAATGTCATATCTTCAACTTTCAGTTTGATATTAAAGGCCCTCAAATCTAAATAAACTATCTAAGTCCCATCCCAAACTTCATATCTTCTATACACAAATGTTACACAAATTTACTATCTTCTCGTCCAACCAGCACCTTTTTCTCTATTTCTTTTCATTTGTTCTAGTACTCGCCCATCACTCGCACAGAGTAACCCAAGGTTGATGGTTCATTTATTCCTCTTTCTCTTCGACCACCTGTCAAGATCTATTGATTCATTTTTCTAATATCAATCACATCTGTTCCTTCTTTTCATCTCTAAAACACCTCCATATTTCCAATTACTGTCTGTCACTATGGCCATTGCTTCCTACCTGGACTCCCCTCTTGCAGTTGATCTCAAATCCCTTCAATCCTACATATCACTTCTGGATCAATCATTTTCTGATCAGTAATATGGATGAGTATCTGCCGTCTACTAAATTTATTTAAAAATTTAGGTGTAACATTCAAGGCCTCAAGTGCCCTGTATCTACCTACCAGCCACACATACAACCATTAAGCAAATAAGCCTCAAGTTTCTGCTTAAAGTTCTTCAGTCATTTCCCAATTCCTAAAGAATTCAATCCTGGAACAGAGGTGAGGATAATGCCCCTTCTCCACTCCTCTAGTCTTCTAAACACTCCTTATCCTGTTCATTGAAGTAATATTCATTTTCTGATTGGAAAGTTTGAGAAAGCTCAATTCCTTTTCTCTTCTTTCTCAATGAGACTCTCAGAAAGCAGATATTCTGCCCTGCTTCTCTTTATAGAAAGCTTCACAAAAGCAGGGCTCCATGTGTGGTGGTCTGTAGCTGTTCAGTGCTGCCTGTAACTAGGTAAGCAAATATGTCCAAGTATGAGCTTCAGTCATAGGAAGCCCACTATTGTGACATATCCACACTACTTTCTCTCATATGAGCTTTATCATTTATAAACTTGATATTTAGTTCTGCCGACACCACTACATCATTCAACTGATTTACAACTCAAGCTGAAAAAACCAGAGATGCCATTCATAGACTCCATCAAGGTCCAAGACATTTCATGTTCCTTACCTTGCCAGCCCTTTGACATCATCTCCACCACTCTCTCCATGCATCCTGTACACCTGCCATGCCACTTATGACTTCCCAGATGCGCCTGCTTGTTCTCATCAACATAGATATGAATATGCCATTTCCTGTTTGTGAACCCTCACAAACTCCTGCCCCTTATATAATAAGAAAGCTTGAAGACAATTTGAATTTTATTACAGGCACAGCTTATTTTATGTGCTTCACAAATTATGCTTTGCAAATTTTATTGTGTTTTTCACAAATAGAAAGTTCATGGCAAACCTGGGTAGAGCAAGTTTATCGGTGTCGTTTTTTCAACAGCATGTGCTCACATCATGTCTCTGTGTCACATTTTGGTAATTCTCAAAATATTTCACCCTTTTTTATTACTATTATATCTTTTATCGTAATCTGTGATTTGGAGTCACTGTTACAATTTTGGGGGGCACCATGAACCACACCCATGTAAGACAAGGAACTTAGTAAATGTTGTATGTTCTGACTGCTCCACTCACTGGCCATTCCTCCATCTCTCACCCTCTCTTAAAGCTTCCCTATTCCCTGAGGCAAAACAATATTGAAATTGGGCCAACTAATAACTCTACAATGACCTCTAAGTGTTCAGGTGAAAGGAAGAACTGCATGCTTCTCACTTTAAATCAAAAGCTAGAAATGACTAAGTTTAGTGACAAATGCATGTCAAAAGCCAAAATGGATAAAAGCTAGGCCTCTTGTGCAAAATAATTAGCCCAGTTGTGAATGCAAAGGAAAAGTTCTTGATGGAAATTAAAAGTGCTATGCCACAAAAGATAAGAAAATGAAACAGCCTTATTACTGATACAGAAAAAGTTTTAGTGGTCTAGATAAAACATCAAACCAGCCACAACATTCCCTTAAGCCAAAGCCTAAGCCAGAGAAAAGCTTTAACTTTCTTCAATTCTATGAAGGCTGAGAGAGGTGAGGAAGCTGGAGAAGAAAAGTTGGACGCAATGGAAGTTTGTTCTTGAGGTTTAAGGAAAGAAGTTATCTCCATAATACAAAAGTGCAAGGTGAAATAGCAAATATTGATGAAGAAGCTGCAATAAGTTTGCAGGAGATTTAGCCAAGGTCATTGGCAAAGTTGGTTACACTAAACAACAGATTTTTAATGTAGACAAAACAGCCTTCTATTAAAAGAAGAAGCAGCCATGTAGGACTTTCATAGCTAAAGAAGTCAAGGCCTGGATCAAAGCTCAAAGGACAAACTGACTGTACTACTAGGGGCTAATGCAGCTGGTGACTGAGTTGAAGCCAAGTCTCATTTACCATTCTAGGTAAATTAAGAAAATTCTAGGTCCCTTAAGAATTATGTTAAATGTACTCTATCTCTGCTCTGTAAGTGGAACAACAAAGCCTGGATGACAGCACATCTGTTTACCACATGGTTTACTGAATATTTAAATCCCACTATTGAGACCTACCACTCCTTTGAAAATATTGCTGTTCCTTAAAAAGTGCACATAGTCACCAAAGAGGTCTGATGGAGATGTACAAGAAGATTATAGTTGTTTTCATGTCTGCTAAGACAACATCTATTCTTGCCAGATCAAGAAGTAATTTTGAATTTCTAATCTTATTACTTAAGAAATATATTTTATTTGGGTGACAGGTACACTAAGAACCCAGACATCACCACTATACAATTCATTCATGTCACGCAAAACCACTTGTACCCATAAGTCTATTAAAATTAAAAAAAAAAAAAGAAATATATTTTGTAAGGCTATAGTTGCCATAGAGTGATTCCTATGATGGATCTGGGCAAAGTAAATTGAAAACCTTCTAGAAATAATTGACCATTCTAGATGCTATGAAGAATATTCATGATTCATGGGAGGTCAAAATAGCAACATTAACAGGGGTTTTGGAGAGGTTGATCTCAACTCTTCATGGATGACTTTGAGGGATTCAAGACTTCAGTGGAGGAAATAACTATAGATGTGGCAGAAATAGCAAGAGAACTAGAATTATAAGTGGAGTCTGAAGATATGACTGAATTGCTGCAATCTCATGATAAAACTTTAATGGATGAGGAGTTACAAAGAAACTTGCTTATCTATAGATAAGCAAAGAAAGCGATTTCTTGAGATGGGATCTGCTCCTACTGAAGGTGCTATGCACACTGTTGAAATGACAGAATATTACATAAACTTAGTAGATAAAGTAGCAGCAGGTTTTCAGAGGATTGACTCCAATTTTTAAATAAGTTCTACTGTAGGTAAAATGCTGTCGAACAGTATCACGTGCTACAGAAAAATCTTTCATGAAAGAATCGATCAAGTGCCAAGCTTTACTGTTGTTTTAAGAAATTGCTAGAGCCATCCTAGTCTTCAGAAAACACTACCCTGATCAGTTAGCAATAATCAACATTGAGGCAAGACTCTCTATCACGAAAAAGATTATGACTTACTAAAGGCTGAGATGACAATTGGAATTTTTAGCAGTAAAGTATTTTTTTAATTAAGGCATTTACATTATTTTTTAGACAAATTGCGATTGAAGGCTTAATGGATAATAGTATAGTGTAAGTATAACTTTTATATATACTAGGAAACAAAAAAATTCTTGTGACTGGCTTTATTGTGACAGTTTGCTTTATTGTGGTGGTCTGGAACCAAATTCACGATATCTCTGAGGTATGCTTGTACATCTTACAAAATATATATATCATATGACTTAGTATGTCATGTTCTAAATAGGAGGGACACAAAAAGCCATCATCTAAAAACACTCACTACATATTTTTTAGGTTCAATACAGCTATAATTGCCATCAAAAAGCATATTAAAGTCTGGGTACGCTGGCTCACGCCTGTAATCCTAACACTCTTGGAGGCCAAGGTGTAGGTTTGCTTGAGCTCAGGAGTTCAATAACAGTCTGAGCAATAGCAAGACCTGGTCTCTACAAAAAATAGAAAAATTAGCCAGCATCATGGCGCACACTTGTAGTTCCAGCTACTCAGGAAGCTGAGGCAAGAGGATCACTTGAGCCCAGGAGTTTGAGGTTGCAGTGAACTATGATCACACCACTGCACTCTGCCCAGGACAACAGAGTGAGACTCTATCTCAAAAAAAAAAGGGTATTAATGAGCAAACCTAACAACTCAAAGTTGACATAGGATTTAGATTTATTATAGTACATGAATCCTGCCCCAGACTACAGCTGTTCCTTGCCATAAGGTTCCTAAGGGAAGGAGACCACAGGTAATATTGGCAGAGAAAAAAGACTTTATTTATTATTAAACCCATTAACTGGGTTTTGGACCCTAAACTCAAGAGAAGAATAGAAGCTAAAATTTGTTGTGTATTATACTAAAGAACTAAGGGGACACTGAGTCCAGACGGGAACCTCAGGTCTCATTCTACTGACCACACAGAGGAAGAAACAGACAAGAGCGAAGTCTAGAAGAGACCCTCGGTCTGGAGAAGACCATAATGGAGATATAGATGAGGAGCCGTTTGCCTAGAGATGGTATTACATGTTTTGAAACTACTGGATGAAGTCACCTAGTCAGTGAGTGAAATAGGAAAGAAAGGCTCAGGACTGAGTTCTGAGGACAGGAGGAAGCACAACCTAAGACTGAAGGAGTATCCAGAATGAGGAAATTAGTGAATATATATTTTCCTTGGATCCATGAGGGGAAAAAAAAATACTTCAAGTATATTCTATCATAAAAATTCTATTAATGGTCAAATAAGAAGAGGATTGAGAAGTGACCATTAGGTTAAGCAACATGGATATCACTGGTGGCTTTTTATACCCAATGTAAATGGTAGAAGTCCCAGCTTTACCACTGACTAGCTATGTGACCATGGGCAATCTTGGATCTTTTATCTCTCAAAACCTCAGTTTGGAGGTAACTATTAATAATTCCTAATTCAATGAGTTTTGTAGATTAAATGAGATAACATTAAAAAATGCTCAACACAGGGCCTGTCACATCACAAGCATTCAATGTTAGGCTGCTATTAGTCCTGGAAGGGTAAGCAAAGGCCAAAGGCAAGCCAATCTCCCTTGCTCTTATTTCTCACATGGACACCATGAAATGTTACATTGTTGTTTCCCCTCTTAAATCAAACTATTTCTTCAGCTTCCTAACTCTTCTGTTCTCTTCTCCTCTCTAAATCCTAGGAATTATCCTTTCCCATACAGTTATGCATTTTTAAAATTAAATTTCACAGAATTTCCATGAAGCAAAGAAGCATAATGTTTCCTAAGTAGTTCCTGCTACTTTTTAAGCAAATATATTTTTGTACAAGAAATGAAGAAACTAGACATGACTTGTTCATCTGAAACTCAAACCCCAAGGTACTGCTGCCCTCCTAAGCAGTTTTCAGTTAGTGCTAAAGACATGTGCACACAGTAAATATGCATATGCAGTAACAGTGGCATATGTAACCTTCAAATTTATTGTACCTAATAAAATTGTGTGCTGAAATGGTCCTATCTGCCCATAATAAGTCTATGGTAAAATACTGGTGACCTAATAAAAAACTTTAATTCACATTTGACATTCTTCATAGTAGTAATCTCTGTGCTGACAGGTGGCTAGTAATTTCAAAAGTAATTATGGAGACACTATCTGCAGATGTTTGGGAATGTATTGCAAATTCTTGTAAATGGGTGCCATAGGAATATATGGAAAATGATGGCTGATATAACTTTTATTATAAAGAGACACATTCTCCTTAGGAACATCTGGAAGACCTTGTGTGAGAAAGAATTAGAGGTGGGTAACAGGGACCATGCAGAGAACCTTGGCATTTTATAAGCACACACAGCTTCACAATGTCAGCAAGACATTGATTTGGTGCAAGGAGTCTAAGTCTTCACCCTACGTCACCTCCCTCTTGGGCTCAACTTCAGGACAGGAGCCAGATGGATAATTTCTTCCTATTCTTCTAATAAAAAGAGCAAACTAGGACAATATATCAAGTTTATAACTGCTAACAAAAGTCAAAGGTTGTTTCTTCCTACAAGTTCTTTAAATGTTATACATGTAACTGGAATGTAACTGTTGATATTCAGCTTCTCAAATGATGACAGTTTCAAAAAAGTATAAATATTATTTGTCAGGAGCTGAATTTTGCTAAACAAATTAAAATAACGCCTACTTACATAAGGAATGCCGGGTCTTGTCCAAAGGCAACTTCCTACTAATTCTACTTGCCTTTATTATTTAAATTATAAAATGTATTAGCATAATATATCCCTTCAATGGTTAAATATTTCACTATTAATGACAACATGACCCACATATAATGTGTAGGCCAATTGCTGAATCGACCCCTTTATCATTATATAGTGACCCTCCTTGTCTTTTTTTAGTCTTTAATTTGCAGTCCATTTTATGTGAAAGAAGTATAGCTAGTCCTGCTCTTTTTTTGTTTGCAGTTATATGGAATATCTTTTACCACACCTTCACTTTCAGTCTATGTGTCTTTATAAGTGAGGTGGATTTCTTGAAGGCAGCATAGAGTTGTGTCTTTTTGTTTATCAATTCAACCACTCTATGCCTTTTAATTGGAGAATTGAGACAATTTACATTCACTATTGTTATTGATAAGTAAGAACTTACTACTGCCATTTTGTTAGTTTAATATTCTTGTTTTCATTTCTTGCTTACTGTCTTCCTTGTGTTTAAGTGATTATCTCTGTTATTATGATTTAATTTTTTGCTACTTATTTTTAGTGAATCTACTGTAGGTTTTTGTACTGTGGTTACCATGAGCCTTACAGAAAACAACTTGGAACAAATTCTTTTAAAGTTATGACAATTTATCTTAGATCACAAATAAAAGAATAGACACAAAGGCAAAACACACACACAGAAGTTTACACTTTCATTCCATCCCCCCACATTTTGACTTTTGGCTATCTCAATTTACATATTTTATATTATCTATCTCTCAAGGGGTTTCTTTAGCTATTATTGTTTTGACAGTTTTATCTTTGGGGCTTCATGCTAGAGTTATGGTTAGACTGCATACCACAAATACAGTAATAGAATATTCTAAGTTTATTCATATGTTCAACTTTACCAGTGAGTTTGATACCTGGAAAAGTTTTCTTTTGCATATTAGTGTTTGTTTTCCCTCTCAGATTGAAAAACTCTCTTTACCATTTCTTTCAAGATGGGTCAGGTTGTGGGGAATTCTCTCAGCTTTTGTTTGTCTGGGAAATACTTTATCTGTCCTTCACATTTGAAAGACAATTTTGCTGGATACATTATTCTTGAATGGCAGGGTTTTTTTTATTTATTTATTTTTTTGAGCACTTTGAAAATGTCATTCCACTCCCCTCCCAGCCTATATGGTTCCTGCTGAGAAGTCTGTTGCCAGATAAATTGCAGCTCTTTTATATGTTATTTGCTTCTTATCTCTCACTGTTTTTAGGATCTTTTCTTTGTCCTTAACCTCTAAGAGCTTGTCTTGGGGTATCCTTATTTGAGGTAAATTGGTTTGGTGTTCTAAGATCTTCCTATACCTGGATATCTATATCTTTCTCAAATTTTGGAAACTTTTCTGCTGTTATTTCTTTGAATAAATTTTCTACCTCTTGCTCTTGCTTAGCTCCCACTTGAACACCAATAATTCTTAGATTTGGGCCAGGAGCAGTGGCTCATGCCTGTAATTCCAGCACTTTTGGAGGACAAGGTGGGAAGATTGTTTGAGGCCAGGAGTTTGAGACCAGCCTGGACAACATAGCAGGATCCCATCTCCACAAAATATTTAAAAAATTGGCCAGGCATGATGGCACACACCTGTAGTCCCAGCTAGTTGGGAGGCTGAAATGGGAGAATTGCTTGAGCCCAAGAGTTTGAGGTTACAGTGAGCTATGATCCGGGTACAGCAGTCACTCCAGCCTGGGCAACCAAGTGATACTCTATCTCTAATAATAATAATAATAATAATTTTTATATTTGGTATTTTGTTATTTTCTATATCTTATAGGTGGTCTTTGTTCCTTTTTTCTATTTTCTTCACTTTCAAAATACCCAGCTCTTTCCTGCTATTATTCATATTGATTTCTGTATATTACAGAATTAATCTTACCCAAAGAAAACTCTGACTTTTGTCCTCATTACCCAGGAAGTGATCTACAGGAATGTGTCTTCCATGGGGCCTTGGCCATCCAACATCTAACAATGCAATTTATGATGGGGGCTTTGAGCCAGATGGCATCTACCTCTGGGGGCATGGAGTCTAAAGGTTAGCCATGCCGGCAGTCAACCAGGGAGATCCAATAAAACTATGGACAATAGGCTCAGATGAGCTTCCCTGGTTGGCAATACTCTGGGCATGTTGTCACACATCGTACTGGGAAGGTAATGAGTCCACAGGAAGAGGACAATGGAAATGCCATATTTGGTACTTTCCTGGACTCCTTCTTATACACTTCTTCCCTTGGCAGACTTTAATTTGTATTCTTTCACCATAATAAATCATAAATGTTGAGTATAATAGCTTTCAGTGAGTTTTATGCATCCTTCTAACAAATTTTCAAACCTGAAGGTGGTCTTGAGAATCCCCATACTTGCAATTGGTGTCAGGAGTGAGGGTAGTCTTGTGAACTATACTCCTTAACTTTGCAGTTAGTTATCTTCTCATCTTCAGATGAATGTTATATTTCTTCATATATAGTATCAATTAATCCTTATCTTAAAAAGAATGCCATTTTCATTTCATCAGGAAAAATGTGATTTATCGTAAAAAAAATTCTGTAAGAACTACCAAGATTTTGACTCTCTCAATATGGAAAAGAGTTATTCAGATATAGTATATATTGTTTTCTCTCAACAGATTCTCCTCAACTTTCAAGCGGGTTACATTCAGAAAAATTCATTCTAAGTTGAAAATACCATTAAGTAGAAAATGCATGTAATACACCTAACCTACTAAACATCACAGCTTAGCATATCCTACCTTAAATGTGCTCCGAACACTTACTTTAGCCTACAGTTGTGCAAAATAAAACAGAAGCCCATTTTAAAATAAAGTGTTGAATATACCATGTAATTTATTGAATATACTGAGAGTGAAAAACAAAATAGTTGGACGGGTACTTGGAAGTACAGTTTCTACTGAATGCATATTGTTTTCACACCAAACCATCATAAAGTTGAAAAATTATAAGTCTATCCTTCATTAAGTAAAGGTCCATTTGTACTTTCCTTGCTATGACTGAAGAAACCAAACTAGAATACAATTCTTAATGTCATACATATAAAGCTCTTTCTGTCTGTTACAACCAAATAAAGCCAACCAAGGCCATGTGTCATTTTCACTTGCAAAACGTTAAATCAGTTTTTTCAGAAAATTTTGATCAGCAAGAGTTAACCAAATTACTACCAAAATCCTATATTAAAGCTCCTAAAAACACTGAGAAAACTAAAAACTGATACCCAAAGGTATAACAGATCCAACTTGGAAAGTGCATAAAAGTTTACTTATTCCTCCAGTACAAAACTCTAGGATCTAGGTTGCAAATGCATCACTTGATTTCTCTTTTTCCAATAAGAAGGGGTGAAATAAGATCCTTAATCCCTTAAGAACTTCAGTCCTCTAAATATCTTTGTAAATAGGGTTTCCTCTTACACTTACCATCGAATGTCCTTTTAGGCTTTATAGTGTGCCAAAATTTAAGCTTCACTATTGGAAAGAAATCTAAAATCAAGAAACTGGGAGAGAAATTTAAAGCTCTTGAAGACACGACTGAGCTTCCTAAGTTTCTCATTGAGATTTCAATTAAAGAAAATACTCTTTTTTAGAAAAAAAAGAATCATTTTTCCCAATGTCCCAAAATAATTACAATAAAGGCAGTCTCTCTAATTATTATCAGTCTCGAAGATTCATTTAGGGCCTAAAACATACTCAACTTACTAGAGATGATGCAGGCATCTAAACAATATTATTTCATTGAAGTTTCCTATGTCACCAGAAAACATATTGTACATATTCTTGGGACAATTTTGATTATTTTAAGTAAACAAATGTATTATGTCCTAACTGCCTTTTTAAGTATGTTTATTTTGATTTTCTTCAAAGGGCATTGAGTTTATAATATTGACTATTAAGGTATGAAACAGTATTTAAAGGGGAAATATCAAAGTTATAATCTAAAAGAACCCAATGAGACAACTAAGAAAGAAAACTAGCCCACACTTAAAGATTGCTCCCTTTCAAGTTTTAGTTGGTCAAATTAATTTTTTCATATTCTGAAAATTAAAGGGAAAAAATTACCACCAAATTAATTAATTATGTGTTCAGTATCACCTAGAACAAATAAGAACGGATCAAACAGGCATAACTCTATGATCGAAAATGGGAAGACTACATGGATTAGTATTTACATTCCCTTCTAGAGATTCAAGTCAACCTGTTATAATCACAGCAGAGGGTATAAGATTTTAGATTCATGAGCACAAATGTTTCTCTTTACAGGCCTTTTGCTTTATAGCCTCATGAACCTGTGAGAAACAACAGACTTTATGAGGATTTTCCATGGGAAAATGTTCATGAATCTTAGAAATGGCCCAGTTATCATTTCATCAGATCACACTGAATTTCATTGTAAGGCCAAGGTTAGCAAATTGACATTGGAAATGCAGATAAAGAAATTGGCACAAAAGTTCCCTGTAACTTTGATTAGAAAATCATTTCTCCCAAATTCCTTCCTCTAAACTTTTGTATCCTCTGCTCTCTCTTCTTTTCCTTTTTTTTTTTTTAAATATAGTAAATCCTTGCTCTTTGTGCAAGACTCAGATCAAATCATCTCTGAAGCATTCCCTGACAAAACCCTACCTCCTCCCTGTAAGATCATCATACTGCTCTTGATGTCCTTTTAATATTTGGAACTTAGCACCATTACTACTTACCTCTCTATATTATAGTTTTTTGCTGCATCTTTACAATTTTTGTAACCTCAGCACTTAGCCTCTGCAGTGCCACACAGTAGGCATTCAGTCAATATTCATAGCATTAATGTACAAACAGAGGAAAGGAAAAAAAAAAGTGCCCCCCTGAAATTATGGTTTCTTTTATTTATGCTTATACACAGAAAACACAGATAGCCATGAACATTGATATTTGTCACAAAAATCTTCATAAATCCATACTCATGAGGGTTATTGGTCTATAGTTTTCTTTTTTTTGTTTTGTCCTTTCCTGGCTTTGGTATCAAGGTGATATTGGCTTCGTAGAATGAGTTGGGGAGGATACCATCCTTCTCAATGTTGCGGAATAATTTCTCCAGTATAGGTATGAGTTCTTCTTTGTGAGTTTGGTAAAATTCAGGTGTGGACTCATCTGGTCCAGGACTTTTTCTTGCTGGAAGATTTTTAATTGCTGCTTCAATTTCTGTGCTTGATATTGGTCTGTTCAAGAATTCTATTTCTTCCTGATTGAGCCTAGGAAGTTTGTGTGTTTGTAAGTATTTGTCCATTTCCTCCATGTTTTGTAGTTTGGGGGCATATAGATTTTCAAATGTTCAAAGATAATATTTTGTATTTCTCTGATTTCTGTGGTAACTTCTCCTTTTTCATTTCTAATTGAGTTTATTAGAGTACTTTCCTTTCTAGTTCTCGTCAGTCTAGCAAGAGGGCTGTCAATTTTGTTTATCTTTTCAAAAAATCAACTTTTGGTTGTATTAATCTTCTGTATAGTTCTTTCACTCTCAATTTCATTTAATTCTTCTCTTATCTTAGTTGATTCTTTTCTTCTGCTAGGTTTAGAATAAATTTGCTCTTTCTTTTTCAGTTCCTTGATGTGGTTTATTAGTTTGTCAATTTGTAAGCTTTCTGTCTTTTGAATGTGAGCATTTAATGCTATGAGTTTTCTTCTCAGGAATGCTTTTGCTGTATCCCACAGATTTTGATAACTTGTATCCCTGTTATCATTTAGTTCAAAGAATCTTTTGATTTCCATCTGGATCTCCTCCTTGACTGGATAATCACTTATCAATAGATTGTTTCATTTCCATGACTTTGTGAAGTGGTGAGTATTTCTGTTGGAAATGATCTCTAATTTGATACCACTGTGGTCTGAGAAGATACATGGAATAATTTTCATTTTTTTAAATTTGTTGAGATCTGATTTGTGGCCTAGAATGTGATTGATTTTATAGAAAGTTCCATGGGCTGATGAGAAGAATGTATATTCAGCTTTATTTGGGTAGAATGTTCTATAGATGTCTGTTGGATTCATTTGTTCTAGAGCTCTGCTTAAGTCCATTGTTTCTTTGTTTATTGTCTGCTTAAAGGATCTGTCCAGCTCAGTCAGTGGGGTGTTGAAATCCTCAGCTACTATGGCATTACTGTTTATCATTTGATGTAGAAAAAGCATTTGACAAAATTAAACACCTGTCCATGATAAGAAAAACCTCTCAGAAAACTAGAAATAAAAGGGAATCTGGGGGAGGATCCAAGATGGTGGACAAGAAAAGCTGCCAGTCAGAATGTTTCTGCAAAAAAGATGAATTTTAGAAGAAAGAGAAAAAAATAAGCTAGCAGAGAAACATAGATCGGGTGAGGGTCGGAAGGAAGAGTGCCTGAAACTACAAGAGACTCCATAGGAAGACGTTGCAGAGGAGAACTGGAAGGAGAAAGGTCCCGAGAGGCTTGGAGACCAGCAACAAGGGTAGGTGGAGCAGATAACTTCCCCCTCCCTTGCATCTTGGACTGCTGGCGAGCTCCTGAACAGTTGGAGAGACCTACCGACACGAGCCCAGAGACGGCTGTTGCCAGTGAGCAGTGGCCTCTTGTGGACTCAGCGCCAGGCTCCCAGCCCCCTTGGGGCACCTCCCCAGGCTCAGACCTGGCCTATCGGCAGACGCCATACTGCTCCATTCTCTCTTTCCCCCTCTCTACCTGTGGGTGCCCAGAGAGACAATTTAGCCATTGCATGGAGGCATCTCCAAGGAATGGGACCTTTCCTTCTGGGGCCCTACAGCAGACTGAGGGGTACTCAGACTGCAAGCTCCATACCCGCCACCCCTCCCAGGAGCTGCTTCCTTTGAGACTCCAGGAGAGCGGGACAAATCCCAAGGTGGAGTGAAATTGATCCAGGTTGGGCACCCTGTAGGTGATTCAAAACCAGAGCCCCTCCCCCTGGCAGGGTCAGGGTTGATCTCCAGGGTCCAGGGGACAGGCCTGCAGACCAGACCCCATACACCCAGGTCATGATTGCACTGCCCTGAGGCACAAAAGAGAGATCTGTGAAAGAGCCTACTGAGGAGTGTGTGACTTCAGGGGCAGATCAGCGTGCTGGAGTGGCAACCCTCCTCCTAATAGAGGGCTGTGCACTCAGCTCAGGCTATGATCCTGGGTAGCGAATCTCCCAGCCCACATCACAGCCAGAGGAGATCCATCAGCCTGAGGTCCCGCTTGTTGGCAGAGGCCTGGGAGAGGCCACGGAGAGGGGGAGATTGGAGGGAGTGAGACCTGCTGCAGAGTGCAGGTCTTGGACAACCCCAGCCCCCAAGATAGACTTTCAGCTGAGTGGAGCCATTTCAGCCCCTCCCAGCAGCTCTGCACAGAAACAAAGAGCAAACCTTTGATCCCTGCTAACAGCAGTTGTGGACCCTGAGAGCAGGCTTACCCAACCCAGCCCCACCCAGACTCACTCCTGGTGCTGCCCTCACTGAGGTGGAGAATAAGGACAGCTCGGATTATAATCCTGGATGGGAAACCTCCTGGCCCACGTCATAGCCAGGGGAGATCAATCGGCCTGAGTTCCCACTGGCTGGCAGAGGCCTGGAAGAGGCCATCAAGAGAGGGAGAGTGGAGGGGAGCGAGAACTGCTCCAGAGTGTGCGACTTGGACAGCCCCGGCGCCCAAGCCCAGACTTTCAGCTGAGTGGAGCCATTGCAGCCCCTCCTGGCAGCTTTGCACAGAAACAAAGAGTAGACCTTTGAGCCTGCTAATAGCAGCTGTGGAGCCTGAGGGCAGGCTTACCCAACCCAGCCCCATCCAGATTCACTCCCCCCACTGAAGTGGAGAATAAAGACACACCTGGAAATCCTAGGGTCCCACCCACCAC
>CAUYSK010000652.1:0-15666 GCA_963575035.1 Avahi laniger
AAAAATATATATAGAAAAAAAAAAAATTAGCCGGGCATGGTGGCTCATGCTTGTAGTCCCAGCTACTTGGGAGGCTGAGACAGTAGGATTGCTGGAGCCCTGGAGTTTGAGGTTGCTGTGAGCTAGGCTGATGCCACGGCACTCGCCCCAGGCAAGAGAGTGAGAGTCTGTCTCAAAAAAAAAAAAAAAAGATTTTTCTAACACCAACTACGTATCCTAGCGCTAAGCAAGGCTCCAAGAATGGATAGGATATGAACAAGACATGAGGAACAGGAACTATTGTTATGGGAGCATAGACCCCTACAAAATATTGCCAATGCAAGCTTGATCTAGAGTAATGACCTCCAAGCTTCAACACACACTCCAATAGTTAAAATATAGCTGGCACCTCTAATATGTGGACTTTTATTTATAAATTACATGCTGTACTATGGCACTAATACATTATATATATTATCAAACATGTAAAAATAAAAATTACAAAAGGATGAAATAAAGAGTAATGTAAATGGAAGTTCCGGTATTTTTTTCCTAGACCCCCATGGTGTCTGCACTCTGCTGTAGAAACTGGAACAGGATTGGTTCAGTCTCTGTTGTTTTTAGAGGAACAATTATATCTCTGCATAATAATACATACTTTAATGATTTTCATTTTTATTTTTTTGTGTAGGCTGGCCTGTGGTTTACAGGAGATGAAGATATAAAAATTCCAGAAAATCCTCTTGAACCCTTGCCATTTAATAGACAGGAGCATCTCATAGAGGTAATGAATGAGATCTTTAAAAAAAAAATAACATTATAGCACTGACATTTTCTTTATGTTTTCTTCTACTTATATAATTTGCTTTGGACTTTGTTTCTGCCTCTCAGTTCCTTTTTTGTATCTTAAAGTGCAGACTTTAATGTTCACTAAGGAGACAGTGTAGAGAAGCCCGGAGAGGAGGCAGGGACTGAAATCTTGACAGAGCCCTACCATTAATTCTCTGTGTGACCTTGGACAATTCCCATGGCCTCTTGTAATTCACTTTTCTCATCTATAAAATAAGTTAAGTTGTTACTCAACACATTTGTTTCTAAACGCCCTTCCAATTCTAAAAGCTTAGCATATGATTCTGTCATTTTACCAATATATGTTTTTGATTATTTCTCTTTGATGTTGACTAACTCAGCAAGGGTTTCAATATAGCACTGCCCATGGCTCATCAGAGCTCATTGCTTTCAATATTATCTTTAATAGCATTTTTATTAGCCTTTTCCCTGAGGCCACAATGTAAAACAGAATCTTAAAATCTGAAAAATACTCTAACTTTAGTGTAAATGTTTAAAATATAAAAATAGGTCTAACGCAGCCACATTCAGTAATATATGAGGAAAAGTAAATGACAGATTTAGACCTCATAGCAAACTCTGTATAATATATTGATTGTTCAATTTCTAGCCAGTCAGTAGTTCAAAATTATGTACAAAATTGAACGTGGCTCCAGTTATAACCTTAAATTGAGCACTTTCTTTCTATTGGATGATATTTTTTGAGCACCTCTGCTAGCTACTAGCAGAAGAGAAGGTAAAGAAATGGTCAGGGTGTTACCTAAAAAGTTCGAAATACGAAGTTGGCAGTTGCAGGGGCAGTATTTTGTTTGTTCTCCTCGTTTCTAACATGAGACTGGAGGACCGAGATCGATTGTCCTATAAAGCTTTTGAACAGTCTCTCTATGATTTTGTGAACAAATCTTCATTAACATAAACAGGTTCTTCAGGACTTGGGGAGAAACTGGCAGTTTGACTATCATGCCAAGTGAAAAGTACTTTCATTTTCAGCCAGAAGTTTTTAAAAATGTCAATTGAGGGCAGAGCCTTTTAGCTATTCACTTGGCAGCAAAACAGGAAAGAACCTTTTGGTAAAAAGGACAGGTGTGGCTCCCACTCGCTGCTGGGAAATTACAGGGAGGAAAGGAACAAAGTTGGGGTCAGAGGCAGGACTGTGGAGCCTGAGCAAAAAGCGCCCTTATGGGGCAAAAGATGGCTGGTAAGGTTGTGTGTGTCTGTGTGTGCGATGTCCATAGAACAGAAACAGTGAAAGGAGTGGTGTTTTCCATCCTCCTCCTGGTGCCTCAGGGACTTGGTGCCCAGTGTTACATAAATCTCAATGTTCTTAAACTGGGAAAGAAGCACACATTCCACTGTTTACAAGCTGCAAGGTCTCCATGGCGTGACCCAGACTCTCTGTGCCTTGGAATTTTTATCCCTCTGTGGTGGGGCTGTTGTGCGAGTGAATTTGAATGTGTGGTTCCCCTGCAACAGTGATTGGCACATAGTAAGCCCTACATGTTAGTTAAACAGAAGCTGACCATGCTAACTATACATGGTTAAACAGTAGTTAATGGCTAATATGCTAAAGAAAGATGGGCAAGGAGAAAACATAAAGAAACAAAAGATGTTTACTTTTCTGGATGTAATTAGAATAGGAAAGACCAAATCAGGGGGAAAATGTCCCCCATAAGAAGGAACTCTGGGGGCCAGGAATCCTGGGCTCTGCTCCCAGTTCTGCCACAACTCACTGTGGAAACTTGGGCAGGTCTCTTTACCTCCCAGGGCATCTGTATCCTCTTAAAAAGAGGACTAGGGCTGCAATTTAAGGTGGCTCTCAGCTCCCCGGCTTTGTCATCTATGCCCAGTGACCCAGGGCCTTCCCCTGAGCCATGTCCTGCAGGGCTCCTGGAGACAAGCCATTGCTACTGACTTTGGGCTTGGGTGACCTCAGAGACCCAAGAATGGATAAAAGGTCCAACTGCACCCATAAAAGGATGCCTGAGGCATTTCATGTTGCAATTCCATGATTTGCTGGCAACGACACTGCACTTTCTTGTGACTGGCAAGGCTCAGCAGGCTGGGCCCTGGTTTCCCTACTTCTCACACCCACAGCACCCAGTGTTCAAGAGTCCTTAGGGTTCTCCTGAGAAAAAGTGCTGTAATTTTGTCATATTTAAACCCACAAGTGTTGTCTTAAACTCTTCTCCACAGCTGCTGTCCATATGACAGCATGTGACATCTTTCCATTCCTGTAGACTGGCTAATATTTTTTAAAGCCAAGCTCTGGGCTTAAATATCAGCCACTTGCTAATAAATCCCAAACGTCTATTTCTACTGCAAACCTCTCTTCCGAACTTTAGACTCCTGGACGCAACTGCCGATTTGATATCTCCACTTGAATACTCTAGCAGACATCTCAAACTCAGCATGTCCACACTGGGTACCAAACCTCTGGTCCCCACCATTCCACCTCTCCCACGCTCACTTAAAGTCTCCTCTGTCTCAGTAATGACAACTCTGTCCTAGTCACTCAGGTCAGAACCCTGGGAGTCAACCTCAATTCCTCTCTTCTCAAACACTACCTCCAATCCCTCAGGAAATTCTGACAGTTCTACCTTCAAAATACATATATCCAGAATCAGACCACTTCTTCCTAGCCCATTGCTGTCATCTGGATCGAACACAATCAACTTCACCTGGATGGCTGCACCAGTCTCAAGATAGGTCACCCTGTCTCTGCCTTGTCTTTGCTCAGGTTGCAAAGCAGATCACAGCAGCCTCTGCTCAAAACTTCCCGTGGCTCTGGAAGAACCTTATGTGGCCCTTATGTGGCCAACGAGGCCTTGCGTGTTCCGACCCTATTAGTTCTCTCATTTCACCTCCTGCTGTTCTTCCCCTCGCCCACTCATTGTTGATCAAACACACAGGGCCTGCTGCCACCTCAGGAGATTGGCCTCAGCGGCTCCCGTTGCCTGTCCTGCTCTAACCCTGGAAGCCTCCCTAGCTAGCTCTCTGCCCTCCTCCACATCTTTGTTCAGATTTCACCTCAATCCTGCCACCTTTCCCCTCCCCACTCTTCACTCACAATTCCCCTTTCCTTGACGTACTTTCTGTGTTTCCATAATTACTATGTGATTTACTTAATTGATTTTATTTGTTCTTTATTGTCTGCCTTCCCCTTCAAGAAAGAAAACTCCTCAAGGACAGGGATCTCTATCTCCTTACTAATGATTGTATTTTAAGCCAAAAAAAAAAAAAAAAGTCCATGAAAAGCCCATGAATAGTGCATTAGATGCTCAATAAGTACTAGGTGAATGAATAAAATAATAGCATTTGTGTTCATTTTTGATGCTATGTAACAATTACATCTTTAGTGACTTAAAACAATACCCATTTATTATGTCACAGTTCTGTAAGTCAGAAGTCCAGGAGTTGCTTGGTTGGGTTCTTTGCTGAGGGTCTTTCAGCTGGGGTTGCAATCTCAGCTGAGGCCGATTCCAAGATTGGATCCAAGATTGGCTTTCAAGATGGGTTGTTGACAGAATTCAGATCTGTGCAGTTGTAGGATTGAGACCTTGAGCTACTAGAGGCTACCAGTTATTCCCTGCCACATGGCTGTCTCCAGAACATGACAGTTTGCTTCTTCATGGCCAGGAGAAGAGCTTTAACTATCTCCCTTAAGGCCTGGGTGGTCCTTTTTTCAAAGGACTCACCTAATTAGGTCAGGCCCAAATTCAAGCTCCCTTTGTATTAACTCAAAATAAACTGATTAAGGACCTTGATTACCTCAGAAGATCCCTTTATCTTTGCCATAGAAGATAACTCACTCAAGGAAATGAGTTTCCCATTATATTTACAAGTCCTGCCCACACTTAAGAGCAGGGGATCACACAAGGTATATACTACAGGAGGTGAAAAACTTTGAGGCCTTCTTGGAATTCTGCCTTCTAAAATATTTTAAGTGATCTTCAGAATATAACAACCACTACCTTTTCTGAATGCCCAATCCATTGATTTAAAATCAAGCCTGTTTAATTACAGAAAGAGTCCGTCTATCAACTTATTTTTTTTTTGCATATCTTCTTTTAATATATATTGTTCAGTTTATTTGCTAGTGGAAATAATGATGATTTGTACCTACATATCATTTATAAGAGCAAATCAATGGAAATAATACTAAAGGAAAGTTCTTCATGCAGAAGAAATGGAAGCTAAGCACCCAGGGATAATGCCATGGTTGTCGAGTAGTCAGTCCCCGCCTCCTTCTAGTCCTACTGGCAGTCCCTGAAATAACTCAAAAGCAGGTGGGAAGAAGAAAATACAATAGCCTGAAGGAACCCACCAGCTGGATCATGACTTCTAAAAAATCAAGGGATACCTTATTGTCAAAGAGTGTTCTTAAATGTCTCAGCCTGGCTCTGTGCCTGGCTTATGGCAGACACTCAGTAAATGTTTGCTGAAAGGGTGGCTGAATAAAAGAACTTGTAGATCCCACTGACCTCTAAGATTCTTTTCTGCTTTGTAGCATAACAGATTTTACACATTTTCCTATCAAAGTTATGTTTATTTAAATTTGTATTGGATTTGTCAAATATCAAAAATTATTTTTCCAACTGTTATCTTCACATGTGCCTAATTTGTTCACAGTTGTAAGGGTAGTTAGTAACAAAGAATAACATGGTGGAAATACTCTCTGGATCTAGAAATTTGCTTCTCAAAGTGTGAGCCAGAACCAGCAACATCAGAAGCACCTGGGAGCTTGCCAAACATACAGAACCTGAGATGGCTCTAGAACCACCTACTTAATCAGAATCTACAGTTTAAAAATATTTTGCAGGTCATCAAGTACACATTTAAGAAGAGCTGGTCAAGGAAGTTAGCAGGCTCCCTAGATGAGGCTATATACGTGTTTCAGTGTGCCCGCCCCAGGGTTTGGGCCTTGGCTTGGCAGGGCCTCAGAGGATATTAGGCTCCCAGGCACTACGTCCTCTTGCTGCCACATGCACGAGACAACGCGTGAATGTCAGCTCAGTCATTCAGAATGAGAGAATTGCCAAACACACTGATTGATACTTGGTGGTTAACACACTCTCTCCGCAGATGTGAATCCACATTGGAAGAAGTCACTTACGGTCAGGAGGTTGAGTAGGAAGTTCAATGCCAGTGAACCAGTTTAGAGGTTGTAATGGCTAGAATTCCAGTGGCTTTGGGCATTGCTCCCTTTCCCTCCTTTCACTGCTATGGAGAGGGATGGACCAGAGGTCTCATACTTAGGGTCAGGGCTTGGTTTGTCTGAATAATGCTGAGGACACACACATGCATTTGTGGCTCCCTTTTCCTACTTAATGCATAGTCCCCACTACCTTTAATTGGTACACTATTTTCTGAATATGTTAACACCATTGATTAGCACCCAATTTATTTTATGTTAGAATTTAGAACCCTACATTTTCTGCTTTTTTACTTAGCATCCTCTCCAGTTAATACCATTCATTACATGGTAGCTTTACTAATTCAATCCTGAGAAGATCACCTTATTCCAAAGCTCCTGGAGGTATTCTTCATTGCCGTGTCTATCTACTGACTACCAGAATGTACCTATTGTTATCTTTGGTTGAAATTCTTTTTGTGTGACAGTTTTTCTTTAGGATTTTTGCTGACTATGAGAAGGATCCACCTCAGCTTGACTACACAGAGATGCTGCTTTATTTTGCTTGCCACCCAGACAGTGTGAAAGGGGTCTACCGGGCCCTCAGTGTGGCCATTGGGAGTCATGTCTTCCAAGAAGTTGAAACTCCTGTTCCGATTATAGAAAAGGTAATCACATTCCAGAAAAGGACTAACTTTGGAGTCTGGAGAGGGATGCCTGAAGATCCTAAACTCCTGAAACAGGGACTCTGTTCTTTTCATCTCCCATTTTCCCCAGGTGCCTACCACAATGCTTTACACATACTAGGTCTTCAACAAAGCCTTACTGAATTGAATTAAGAACCAGGGTACCAATTTCCATTGAACACTTTTGTAGTAAAATCAAAATTTGTTCCAGGTTTTTTGGTAGAATCAAAATTTGCTCTGTAAAGGACAGCCTGTATTTTCCATGAACTGCTGATCCTGATAAATGAAACAGAAGTGGGCATCAACCCAGTCTATTTGTCATTTGGAGTGGAATAGTCTGTGTCAGGGTGCTGGCTAATGTACCTCTGGGATGCCCTTTGCATGGCATTTGCATGACTTTTTATTCTATTCTTTTGCGGCAGAGCTGTGGCCCTCACCCTGATGGGAGGCTTGTTTCTGTTCTCTCTTTGTGGACACAGATGGGAGAGGCAGCTGCTCAGTCCAGACTGCTCAGATATCCCCACAACGCATTCATACCTTCACACTTTTGTCAAAATAGATGTAGTTTGAAAGACATGAGAGCTTCTTGTGACAGCATTTGGGGGAGTGACAGGATATACTCTCTTAGACACAATCCTAAAGTTTGGGCCTGAACATGCGGAGAGGACAATTTCCTTCCTCTTCTACCAGGGCCAGAGTGAGGCCAGAGAGATGCCTAGTAACCTAACAATGTGGGATTCTTCACACCGGTGTGTTGTACATACTGGTTCAACACTTGACCCAGTGGCAGAAAGTTTAGCAAACAGTGTCTATTTCTATTCTATAGAATGCTATCTTCTTTGACAATAGGATGGTTTAAAATTTCTCAAATAACTAAGGAGTTAAGTATGGTCTGCATTCACAGGAACTGCATTTGCCACTTTCCCAGGGATGTCTCTGTGTCCCCCTGCAGACTGGAGCTCCTTGACTTAACTCTGAATCTATGATCTGAGCCTGGATCATAGCCTGCTGTGAGGTCTCATCAAATGTCTGTCCACAGGGAAACTTTCCATGACCTCAGATGATGTTAGACCCCTGCTAAATGTTCCCACGGTGCACTGTGCTTCCCCTACATGATATTCTCCACACGGCAATGACCTCTTCAAGGTCTGCTTCCTCTCTGGACTCTAAGCACTCTGGGGACAGGACATTTGGTGGAAAGAAGGCATCTGTCTTGTTTTGTATCCCTGAATTTACTCAAGGCCTGCCACAGAGCTCAGTAAACATAGCATTGAGCAGATTGATAAATTAAGATATTAGCTTTGTAAATAATGCCCCTTGCATAATTCCACGATCTGGGAGGGATACAGAAGAAGCCAAATTTGCTCTCCTGAGGGGCCTCTGCCTAATTGCCCCCATCTATGCGGAAAAGAATGAGAGAAGTGATGTTCCAAACAGGCAGGGAACATGGAATAAAAGACAGATTAACATAGAGCCTTGGCAACCAGACATGGTGTTTACGCTTTTGTTCTTTCCCACCTCCCTGCCTCCGCTATTCTCTTACTATTCTCTCCACCTGGAGTATCCTTCATTTCATCTCTCTCTCCTCACTATCCAAGGCCTACAGCAACTGCCAGATCATTCATGAAGCTTCCCCTGATGACACTGATCATTCCCAGCTGGGCCCCACTTATATTCAGAACTTCTCTGGCTGGGCAGAGCACCTTCACATGTACACGTTCATCGTTTCCACAAACATTAATTGAGCATCTGTGCGTGCTGGGGACCATTCTTGACTTGAGGGTACAGAAGTGAACAAAAAGCATTTCAGGCAGGTGAAGACAGGCAACAAACAAGCAAAATATAGACTACATCAAATGGAGATAGATGCTATGGGATACAAGATGCAAGGAAAAGTACAAGAGTTGAGGTGCGAGTTGCAATGTTAAATAGGGTGGCCACAGAAGGTCTCTCTGTGAAGAGACAGGTAAACAGAGGCCTGGAGAAGATGAGGGAGATTGCAGATCTCTAGGGCATGAGCATTTGCAGCGAGGACAACAGTGAATGCAAAAACCCTAAAGTGGGGCCATGCCTGGCGTGTTCCCGGAACCGGGGCTAGCCAGCACGCGTGGAGAGGACTGAGCTGGTGGACAGCAGTAAGGAAGGGAAGTCAGTGGGGGAAGACTCTGAGGGCCACCATGGAAACCTGAGCTTTAACTCTGCACAAGATGAGAGGTCATTGTAAGAGTGTAGTCACCTGCCTTAAATATGTCAGTACCTCTCTGCTGTGTTGAGAACAGACTGTAGAGGGGAAAGGAGGGAAGGAAGGAGACCTAGTCATTGAGGCAGGGGTCTGTTAATCTGTTGAATCCTACTGCTAAATGATTCCTACCTTGAGTTTGGGACACATTGTTACCCATCTTTATGTTTCCTGAAGTAGCTGCTATATTATAACAAGTGCTCAATTAATGTTTGTGAACATGGCCAGGAAGCAGGGAGAAGGGGAGAGAGGTAGAGTGAAAGGAGTGGAGTTCAGTCTCCACAGTAGAGAGGAGGCAGACAGCCTAGGCAGGCACAGGCAGTAACAGGGTCCAGGAGGCTGCAATGAGCAGGAAAGACCAGGAAAAAGGAAACTTGTACTGGAGTGGTTGCCACAACAACAGACAGCTGCCTCAGTGGCTGGCAGCCAGGCCAGCCAGCACAAGAAGTTGCTGCATCCCTTCTGTCCCTGAGCCCTTCATTCACCATACGCTAGTGTTCCCACCCGGGAAGCAGCTCCCCTTGAGTGCTGCTCTCAAGAGCTCTTTTAAAATCCAAGGACACTGTGCAGGAACTGAACCAAGAACACTGCACAATAGAGACCAAACTCGTGGATGGAGGGTGAGGCCAGGGAAGGAGTAGAGGGCTCTCACACACAGGCCTGTTCTTGACTTGGGGTGAACTCTAGAAGCTTTTGAAACACAGAAGCCGCCTACCTCCCTCATTCTCACTCACCCCTCATCCTCACCATCCTTTCTCCAATTACGCCACTCCATTTCTGTGCCCTTTCCAACTGTGTCCCAGTTTCCTGGGCAACCTCGTCCCAAGAAGCCATAATGAGCCTACACAGAAATAACACCTCCAACAAATCCATGTTCACTCCCAAGACATTCAATCATATCTCTGCTTTGTGTTCTACATAAACAACTAGAAGTCCCCCTGGGATATCATTCTTCCTTACTCTATTTCTGCTATTCATGCTGATTTTATTCGATATGGCTCAGACCTTCTGTTTAAAGCCACAGCTTTAAAAGAAGCTCAAGAGCAAGGCATTCATCAGTAACATACTAGTTCTAGTGGATCTTTAAATAAGTGACATTTGGGAAAATGGTTCAATCATTCTGCTACCCGTGTGGCAGGGGGTTGTGATGCTGGAATATAGCAAATTGTGAGCTGGAATCTCCTACATTGCAAAAGCATCTTGGCAGGAGTGTTTGAAGCCCTGGGGTTCAAAACACATATATCTCTATTCCATTCTGCTCTTTGATACTTTCCTTTTATTAGTCCAAAGAACTGACCTCTGTTCTGCCTTCTGCGATGTAGGACGGAGCTGACTGAATGATAGAAATGCATGGTCAGGAACATGCACAGGCGCTATTATGGGGACACATTTGTTGGAAGTCCTCCTTGAGGGCTACCTCTGAGAATTAGCCAAGCAGGACATAGTGCTCGATGGTGCCACAATCTGGTCCCCTGCTCAGATGAAAATGTGACTCACATAGAGCTTTGATGCCATTAATAATTGCTCATTCAAAAGCACTGGCTTTTCTCCAAACTGGCCTCACTGGTTTGGTTCCTGTGCCTACATTCAATATCGCTGTCTTTCAGAGTCTCTGCTTGAGAAAACCACATTCTCTTGTACACTCTGTCTCCTCCCACAACGCCGAGCCAGCTTCTTCGGGCCAGTCTTGGCCCCTCTCCCTTCCCCCTCCCCTCCCACTGGGCCACAAAGCTTATTCTGTCCCAACCCCTTAGAGAGAAAAACAGCAAAAATTTAAAAAGCATCCTCTAATATTAATAAGTTAAGGCTCCTTCACTCTAACATTTCAAATGTTTAAATTGCTGACATTTAAATTTTTAAAAAATCATCTATCCCATTATGCTTACATCAGGCCTTTGAAAATAAGTTCCTCCCTAATTATGGAAATAGTTACAGAGAGGCCAGGTTCCTTCTTAGTTAAATTTTGGTATCACCTGATCGTCCAACCGGCTAGTCATTTGCTTGCCCACAGGTTCTCTCTATTGTGTGCACACAGCGTCTACACTACACTCTGAATAGGAATTCGTTCATCCTTCACTCACTCGGCAAGATGTTTTACATCCCAACCGTGCTCATTTCACTACATTAAACGTTCTATTGTCCTAAGAAATTATCGACGGGTAGCTAATGCAGTAATCTCTAAGATTCCTAGATGGTAACACTAAAGCCAGTTTCACATTTTGGCCATGTAGAATTTCCAATTGTTTAAACTGGAGAATAGGCTGAAAAAAATTACATATGTGTGTGTGTATTTATACTTAATTCTAAAATCTTTACCTTTTAGAGCATTCTCTCTCTCTCTTTTCCTCTCTGTTTATTTTTTAAAGATTAGATTAAACTCCCAATTTAGCAAAGGCTATAGAAACTCAGCTAAAGCAAGGTGACCACACAGAGCTAGAGCAAATGCAGCTTGCCTTCATTACTCCAAAATCCCTTATAGGAACATATGACTACCAGAGACATAATCTTGTCCTATCATGATCCTTTTATATATGGAATTTACATGATTATTTGGGAAAAACATGCACTATCTATGCATTTAACACTTCTACTAAATTGAATATTTATAGAATTGGTACCTGCCTCAATTAGCATTTTTTTCTTCTTTGGGATAAAGGAGAATCAGAATTCAGGTGTTCCCTAACATCTGGCCAGCCAACACTCCAAAATGCCCATTCCCAGTAGCAAACCATCAAATATTGACTATCTCATCATCAGAAACACACACACACACACACACACACACACACACTTACTGTAGAGAATGTAGAAAGTGCAAACTAAGGGGAAAGGAAATCATCTTTCTCACTACCAAGAGATCACCACTGTTAAATCAGTTTAAGGTATCTGTTTTCCTTATTTTCATTAATAAGTATAGATATATAAAGGAGGATCTTATTGTATTTAATACTTTGTTTTCTGTTTTACTTTTGCACTTACTCTACTATGAGTGTTTTCTCGTGTTATTAGGTATTCTTCTAAACCGTGATTTTCACAGCAGTATAGTATTCCATAATAGAAGTACAATTTATGTCACCATTCCCCTACTTTTGGAATCATAGGGTCTTTTGTAAAATTTTTAATGTAATGCTAAATGAACACTCATATCCAAAGATATTTGTGCACATGCATATTTCTTCAAGATCAATTCCTAGCTCTATAATTACTGAATCAAAGTGCAGGAATATTTCTTAGGCTTTTGATACGTAAGAAATTACTTCAGAAGCCATTTACACTTTGCCATACTCAAAACGTGAGTGCCTCAGTTCATGGCTCTTGGCCAAGTTTCAAAGAGCCACAGTAAGAATCCCAGCCTGATTTTCTATACTCAATTTGTTTTTTCTTTTGCCTTCTGAGTGTTTAATTGGGATATCCTCCAGTATACAAAGACATGTTCCTGAAGCTCTTAGAATCTATCAAGCTTGAGAAATTAACTTGCTATAACCTGTCAACTGCAATCAATTTCAAAAGCAAATCCTCTTAAACGTTTATATCCATGTGTAGAAGTCTGACACCGGTTACTCTAATTCATTCCAGTGTCCATTTATTGAGAAATGTGACGAACCTGGCAATGTAGTAGGCCCAAGTGTTGAGTATGGAGATGAACAGGACACACTCCACATTGTACACTACAAATCTCTGTACACTACAAGCAAAATCAGTGTAGGATTTTGATGTGATTTCTAGTGCAGCTAGTATATTCTCTTCTAAACTTTGTTTAGCTAGTTTGTGGTAAGCACTATCATTTCATTTCCTGAAAACTGTCGGATTATCAAATTGATGTATTCTAAATGTCTCTATTGCTGTAAAGACTTCAATCTGACTTTATGTTCTCTCATGTAATTTTGCAGACCTCCTCCTCTACTGATATGAGTCCAGTTGAAGAATTTCCTGAACTTGAGGAAAATGTTGCAAGAGAGGAAAGGGAATTAAAAGAGGAAAGGGAACAAAAGGAAGAAGAAATCCCTGAAAATGCCAACAGTGAAAAGATTTCCCTGGAAACGCTACTCAAAGTGTTCAGAGGAGGAAGCGAAGCACAGGATGCTAACAGATTTGGCAGCCACCTAAAGCCAGAGAACATTTACGCAGAGGTTGGTTAGATTACTTTGTAAAAGAGACAACTTATACATCAGGAAAGTTACCCTCAATTTTGAGCATCTTTTCATGGAACTGCTCTTAAAATGTATCACTGCATAGAAATTATAGTGAATTCCTTTAGTAAGTAAAACCATTTTTTAACATCTGCAGGATTGTAAAGTTGATTAACTTCATTTTTTTCTTCTTTGAAGGGCTTCATAAAAACATTTCAGGACCTGGGTGCTAAGAACCTGGAGCCAATTGAAGTTGCTATTCTCTTAAAGCATCCTTTTATTCAAGACTTGATTTCAAATTATTCAGACTATAAAATTCCTGTGAGTATTATCCAAAGGTGCCCTAATTCATGTGGGATCAGGTTCCAAGCATACAGTGACATTTCTAATGTGGGCTAGCAGGGAAGAGAAAGAAGTTGGATTTGGCCAGGCCAGAATAGAGTATGGAGAAGCTAAGCTGGTAATCGCATCAGATCAGAAAGGCCAGCCTGCAATACCCAAAGGGTGGGTAGCAAGCTCAGGCACAGAGGAGGCAGGTCTCAGGACTGTGGGACTACTTTGGATCTATAACAAAAGGCTTAGAGGTAGGTGACAGTTAAAGCTAGGTGGGTGGCAGTTTTAGGGTTTCAGATCATTCCAGCCACATAATGACCCTAGCCTATGGTTGAAGAGTATGGAGAAGAGGAGCCCTCCTGCCACAGAGGACTAACCAAGACCATGATCTCCAGCCAAGTGCTGACATATTCATTGTACTCTAATCATGGTATGCAGTGAAAATGATAGCGTATGCAAAAGGTTGTGTGCCAGTTCCATCAGGAAAACAGTGTGTGAGTTGGAGAAACTGAATACAAAACTCAGAGAGACTGGACCAACCCAGCAGAAGAAAGGAAGAACTGCAACTCAGAGATCACACAATAACCAAGCACACATACTAAATGTGCCTCCACCATGGCAAGTCCCAGGTCTTTAACGGCAAGGGCTAGGGAAGGCAAAGGCTGACACCAACCCCCTTTCAGACTGTGGCAAGTTGCTCCAACCCTCTCAGATGCCAATTTAACAACACCAAGTCTTCCTATTTGGCTCCTGCCACCTGTTTATTGGACTACAAAGGGTTTGCTGAGTTTAAGATAAAAGTACTTTCACTTTGGTAAAATGCAGGTGATCTAAGATACATTTCTCCTGACTTCTGAGTGATAACAAATTACATTTTGTAGTCTTCTACCTATGTCTGCAAATGAAACTATCCAGACTTAAATATCTTTCTTTGTGCCTAAATTTTTTTGTTCTAAATTGCTGATCCTTTCTTATGTTAATTCTGCCCGTATTAGCATTAATTGAAATTGATTTCTAACAAGCTAGTAGCTGTCAAGACACTAAGCCTATACAATCATGAAATATGATTATAACATTCAAGAACACAGCTCTAAAATCAGAAAGTCATGGGACTGAATCTGCAGTCCACCACCCACTAGCTACTCAACCTTAACTGTCTCCTAATCCTGGCTTTCTCATCTGTTAAACAGGGATAACAGTCATTCCTGTTCAGAGGGTGATTGTGAGGATTAAGTTAGTTCATGCATGTAAAACACTGGCATGGTATATAATACATAGGAAGTGCTATAGAAATGATGGATATTAGAACTACTATTCAAGAATGAGCACCTGCTACTGAGACCAGTAGGGTAAGCTTCCATGGGAGAGAAAAAAATGATTACCAAATTCCATTGTTGCTCTCAAGCAAATTCCACTCCTGTTTGCACGATACTTTTCTCATGCAGGAATTATAAGAGAATGATATAACATACACTGACCAATCACAAAATTATAGGAATTCAAAACATGACTTTTTTTTATAATATCTGAGAGCCTGTATTGAAAAAACTCTCAAATTTTTTTGAATCTCTTAGAATGGTCCTATGAAACATTTTTACAAAATAGTAAGGTCATTAACAGCAACAACAATAAACTATAATTTCAAAAACACAATTTATCAATCTAAATTTCAGTTTCTCAGAGTGATCCCCAAGAAATGGGTTTTGAAGGTCATGATATGCTCCACTGATGTCAGCCGTATGAGGTTAGTCATTCAGCTCAAATATCCCTTATTTCCCCTCATAACTTTGAATGGCACTTTCACTCATGAACACATCTATTTCCCTGTGGAGAAACAGTATTTCAGCTCTACTACTTGTTATAAATCTCATCTGTGTACTGCCTGTGGCATAATATACAAAATCATACCTTTTTTTAGTGATCCTAAAATTGGCTCTTCCAATTCCTTAAGAGTATTTAGTGAACAAATTCATACTGACTTTGCACATCTTTCGAGATTGTACAACCCCCATTCTCATCCTGCCTTAGCCTTATAAAAGATGCTTCATGCGTTTTCTCACTCCTTGTTCTGAGACCCGAATTTCCCGATTCGTTTTTTTTTTTTTTTTTTTTTTGAGACATAGTCTCACTGTGTTGGCCCGGGCTAGAGTGAGAGCCGTGGCATCAGCCTAGCTCACAGCAACCTCACACTCCTGGGCTCAAGCAATCCTTCTGCTTCAGCCTCTCGAGTAGCTGGGACTACAGGCATGTGCCACCATGCCCGGCTAATTTTTTAGTTGTCCGATTAATTTCTTTCTATTTTTGGTAGAGACGGGATCT
>CAUYSK010000654.1:0-10026 GCA_963575035.1 Avahi laniger
ATGGAGACAAGACAGGAGTCTGATCAAGTCT
This sequence comes from Avahi laniger, assembly GCA_963575035.1. Lineage (NCBI taxonomy): Eukaryota > Metazoa > Chordata > Mammalia > Primates > Indriidae > Avahi > Avahi laniger. The sequence goes on from CAUYSK010000654.1 coordinate 32, forward strand.
CGTTTATTGGCAGTAGGGCAGAGGCTTAAATAGGGCAGAAGGAGGAAGTAGTTAGGCGGTACTTTCCAAGGCAGGAGTTACCATGGAGATTTACACGTGCGGGCCGCCCAAGGGTTAGGTCACACTGGGTAAATGGAAACTTACAAGCTCTTTTCGCGGGCTTTTGTAAATATGCGGGCTTGGTTGGCCATTTTAGGTAATCAGGCAGATCCACATGGCTCGGGGCCATCCTGAACAAGCGGTTGCCGGGCCTCATGGCTCCCGACATCTGTCCCCCTCCCTCTGCCCCTCCCCATCACAGGGCTCCCCTCCCTGCTCATCCTGGCAGATTTGGTAACACCCAGGAGTCCTGAACCCTCCCGACGACAAAGGTGGCAATTGTCCCCGGTGGGTGCCTTTTGACTTGGTCTCACCATGGTGTAACTGAGCCCTGACTTTGCTTCACTTGGGAGCTCTCAAGGCCTTGCCGTGCTGCCCCTCCCCCTCAGGTGGGTTTCCACCTGCGTCCCCGGCAGCAGGGCCGGCAGCCACACTGGGCGTTCCTTCCAAGGGAAATCGGATGGCCAGGATCTGAGACCGGCTTGGGCTGGCCAGAGCCCAGGCAGGGGCAGGATTGGCTCCCACTGCTACCGAGACCATTGCGGGTCCCTTAGGGATAACGCCGACGTCTGAGTCCTCACTCTGTGCCCACCCTCTGAGCCTCAGCGCTGTCCAACAGGCCTTCCTGCCACTGTGGGGCTGTTGCCGTGGGAGCAAGGAGCCACACGTGGCTACTGAGCACTGGAAACGTGGACTGCAGAACTGAATTGTCGATCTTATTTATTTGTAATTCATTCAAATTTAAATAGCCGCATGTGGCTTGTGATGACCATATTGGATGGCGCAGCTATAAGCACTTTAAATTCATTTAATCATGTGCTCCCCACAATACTCTGGAGCTATTTTTGTCTCTGTTTTAAAGATGGGGAAATTGAGGCACAGAGAGACAAAGTAATATTCCACGATCACACAGCCTAGGAAGCAGCAGTATCAGGAGTGGGCTTCAGAGCTCACCTCACACGCCAGAGCCGGCACCGTCTTGCCGCCCGTGCGCACGCCGGGACTGAGAAGGTGGAGGGCAGGTGCTTCCAAGCCCCTGCCTGCTGTGCTGGACGGCTGTTTGCAGACACTACCCTTGCGTTTGCACCACTGTGTCACCAAGGGTAGGCCAGGCTCTGGGCTGGGCTCTGGGAGATGCCAAGGTGAGTCTCCCGACTGCCTGGAAGGATGAGGAGGATTCTGCAGGGGGAGAGGATACGGCGCCCCAGCCTCCCCCACCAGGCTGAGCGAGCCCAGAAACTCCATCAAAACATGGGGAGCGGGCGCGGCGGCTCACACCTGTCGTCCCAGCACTTTGGGAGGCTGAGCTGGGAGGATGGCTTGCGCCCAGGAATTTGAGGCTGCAGTGAGCTATGATGTCACCACTGCAGAGCCCGGGTGACACAGCAAGACCCTGTCTCAAAAAACAAAAAAAAACCTCAAAACCAAGAAGTGCCCCAGATCTCCACACCAGGTATGAGCACTCCCAGGCCTGCCCCTGTCCGGGCATGTCCTTGTCCAGTCTCACCCTCACCTGCCGTGGCACCTGCCGTGGCAGCCCTCACCTTCTGGGGGTGGAGGGCAGCACACAGATTCCCCTTTCTACGCAGCACGTTCCCTCCTGGCCCTGGAGTGTCCTGTCCCAGGCAGCAGATGGTGGCCCAAGGACTATCCCAAAGCCACAGTGACCAGAGTGGAAGAGGACACAGTGCCTGGATAATCCACAGTCCCTGAGTGACCAGAGACAGGGGCCTTTTGGGCATTGAGGACTGCAGTGTCTCAGTTCCCCAAATCAGAGGACCCGCGAGTCTTCGGATAACATCCTAGAATCAGAGGAGGTCAGGGAGCCTGTGGGGATAGAAGCATCTGAGTCCAAGACTCCTGGGGCTGGTAGGATGGTTCAGTGGTTCAGTACTGAACCTAGAGCCAGGCTGTGTGGGTTCAGATCCCAGGGCAGCACCTGTCAGCTGTGTGGTCTTGGGCAACTTTCTTAACCTCTCTGTGTCTCCATGTTCCCCTATGTAAAATGGGGAGAGCAGAGAAGGCTCACCTGGTAGGACTACTGTGGGGATTTAATTAGCACATGCATTTCAAATGCTAATGTCAGAATCGAGACTCCATTCCCCCAGCACATGAGCACCTGCCCTCTATCTGCACGTCCTCCTCTGACAGGGACCTTGTCCCACCTCCCAGGAGCAAGCTCTTCCTCACCTGAGCCGAAACCTACCTTTTCCCCATGTTCTTCCTTCCCCTGGGTTCCCGTCTTGCCTGCTCCCCTCCAAGCCACAGCCTCACCCTAAGTCCTTAGGGCCCGGGGGACAGTGACAGCTCCCTGAGGCTGCCCCACTCTGGGCTGAACCACCTGAGCTCCTCCCAGGCCGGTGTGCCCTGCCGCCCCCTCTGCACCTGCCCTAGGCTGCCCATGTCGGTCCTGCGCTGCGGTGGGGGGTCTTAGCAGCCCAGAGCAAAGTGGGGTTCTAGAACCCAGGCCCCATGGAGCTGGAGCCACAGGCATTTCCTGTCTCCGTGGGAGGGGCTGCCCTGCCCTGTCCCTGCTCCCATCCCGAGGCCTCTCTTATCCTGTCCCCTCCCTTCCCAGGCACCGTCCACTGCTATCACCACGACACCACTGACAGGACCTGGCCGGGCCCTGCCCTTGCTGTGTCATTGAAGAAAACTGGAGAAACCTCAGGCCTTGTGGGCGTCCTCCACCCCAGCCTGGCCTGGTCCCCTCTGACCCGTCCTCAGTGGCTTCCGGTCCTTCCTCTGGGCCCACACACAGGGCCTGGTCATCCCGCTGGGCTTCCCCCCAAGCCCCCTGCAGACCTCCTGGCGCCCATCTCAGGCTCCATCCAGCCCAGCTCCACCGGCCTCAGCAGCCACAGGGAGCGGGAGGGAGGTCTGAGCGGGGAGCCGGGCCCTGGTGCAAACCCCCTTCCCCACCCTCTTGGCGTGTGTGGCCTTGGTGAGGCCCTCTGAGTCTGGGCCTCAGTCTCCCGTGGAGGAACTGGGGCAAGGCAGGGCGCCTCCAGCGCGCCCGGAGTCGTGCTCCTCGCCAGGGCGGTGGAGGCTGGGGACAGTGGGCAGATTCAGCGCATAAATAGCTGAAAAATGAACCTGGACTTCAGCTCGGGCCTTATGCAAAGGTCAATCAAAGTGGACCACAGAGCCCTGCGGAGCGGGTGCTACTGAAATAACCAGACACAAAAGGACAGATACTGGGACAGTCCCCTCACAGGGGAACCCAGAGCAGTTACATTCACAGAGACAGAGAACGGGGGGTGCCAGGGGCTGGAAGACCCTTCTGAGGCCAAAAGGAAGAAACCCAGCCCCCTGCCCCCACCATGGAAGAAATCAAGACCCTGAAGGGATTTTCGCCCAAGGCCACCCAGGTCCAAGTCCCCCAATGCCGGCTGCTGGCCTTTCCGTTTGCAGAGGCGAGGACCCAGATCCGTGCCCGGATGTGGGGTAGAAGCGGAGGGCCCAGCGGCCTGAGCATGCCCCTCCCCCACCTGGCCTGGGCAGCTGGCTTCAGGCCGGGCAGGGCATGGTTCCTCGGCCCTCGATGTGCCACCGATGACCACTCTATTTGGTCAAATATGCGAGTGGCCCTCGGGACAGCAGGAAGGAGCATAGCCCAGCAAGCCTTATCTGGGCCCCGCCCCAGTGGCCCGGGGCTGGTCCCTGCCGTCCCCTGACTCACAGGCCTGCCTGTGGCCAGGGCAGGGGTGGGAATCTGGCTCCCAGGAGCACCCGGACCAGATGGGGCAGGGCAGGAAGGGACGAGACCGACACCCCTCCATGCCCAAGAGGCTAGGCAGGGACTGGGAGGGACTCGTCACTCTGGTGGGATTCCATCCCCCTGAGCTCACCTCCCCCGGAGCACGAGGCACATTCCAGCAGGGGTCGGCCCCGTCCCTGCTGGGCCCCCATCCCCAGGGCTGCCTCTCCTGGGCTCAGTCACCACACTCTCAGGAAGGCTTGCTGAGGGCCCCTGCCACCCCCAAGGCCCCCGAGTCCCTGGTAACCGTCACTGTCAGTGTACAGTGAGGCCTCAGTGGCCCGCACAGCCAGGTACAATGTTGTCATGGGGCTCGGAGGTGCCTGTCCCTTGCCCAGGGTTCCAGAGCTAGGAAATGGCAGAGGCTGACTCAGAGCATGGCCTGGGCTTCTCTGCACCCCGCAGGGAACGTTTTACACGCTCACAAATGCCCCAGCAGACGGGTGCTCCTGCTGCTCCTCCCAACTCCCTGCCTACTGTGCCTTCCCACCACCCTCCTGCCCTGGTGCCCATGTGCCCAGGCTGTGGCTCCGGCTCTCCTGCTTTCCCATGTTACTCCTCCCGCCGGGACCAGGGCTTCGGTTACCACGTCCTGCAGATGGCCACTAGGAGCCGCTAGCTCCGGCCAAAGCCCCTCTCCAGAGTTATTTATAACGAGAGAGCCAGCAATGCGTACTATTTCCTTGTCTCTTCTTCCCACCTTCCTTCCCTGGCTCCACCTGCCTGTTTCTGTCTGCTGCCATCCAGCCAGCCATCACCTCCATCAGCCTATTGTCCCCTTGTCTTTCATCTTCTCCCAGCCACTTGTCCAGCCTTGTCCTCACTGCCAGATCCCATGGCTGAACTAGGAAAATACAAATTACTTGATGTACCGTATAACCATCCCTACTTCACTAACTGTCGTTAGTCCTCTGGTCCAGACACACTCAATGCTTCCTAATTTATAAAGGCAGCCAGTTACAGACTGCTGAACCCACTAATCCCAACCCCACATGGCCCATGACCTCTGCTCACCATGGTGCCTCTCTAAGCAGCCCACACTCTACCCTCCCTCCATCCCTTGACCTCTTTCCTCTTTTCCTAACCTGCCACTGTCTCAAAGCCTTTGTGCATAGTAGATGGACACAGAAAAGTGCTTCAAAACAAATCTAAAACCTTTCTCCCAGCCTGCATTTCAACATCATTGAATCCCCTCACTTAGAGCTTCCTTTTGCCTTCAAGGAGTTTTACAAAGTGGGTTGTTTTTGTTGTTTATTTTGGAAATGTTTGCTTGCCATTCTGTATTAACTATCTTCCCAACTCTTGAAAATAACCTCTTTTCCCTTTCCTCTCCAATAATCAACTCACATCCTCCCCAGTAAACCCCTGATCATAGACTTTCTCAACTTTTGTTTTGTTTTGTTTTGTTTTGTTTTGTTTTGTTTTGAAACAGAGTCTCACTTTTTTGCCCTGGCTACAGTGAGTGCCGTGGCGTCAGCCTAGCTCACAGCAACCTCAGACTCCCGGGCTCAAGCGATCCTCCTGCCTCAGCCTCCCGAGTAGCTGGGACTACAGGCATGTGCCACCATGCCCGGCTAATTTTTTCTATATATATTTTAGCTGTCCGATTAATTTCTATTTTTGGTAGAGATGGGGTCTGGCTCTTGCTCAGGCTGGTATCGAATTTCTGAGCTCAAACAATCCACCCGCCTCGGCCTCCCAGAGTGCTAGGATTACAGGCGTGAGCCACTGCGCATGGCCTTTGTTTTGTTTTTGTTTTTGTGTTTGAGACAGAGTCTCATTCTTTTGCCCAGGCTAGAGTGCCGTGGCATCAGCCTAGCTCACAGCAATCTCAAACTCCTGGGCTCAAGTGATCCTCCTGCCTCAGCCTCCCAAAGTGTTAGAATTACAGTGGTGAGCCACTGCACCCTAATTTATTCTTTTTTTTTTTTTTTTGAGACAGAGTCTCACTCTGTTGCCCAGGTTAGAGTGCAGTGGTATCAGCCTAGTTCACAGCAATCTCAAACTCCTGGGCTCAAGGGATCCTCCTGCCTCAGCCTCCTGAGTAGCTGGGACTACAGGCCTGCACCACCATGCCCGGCTAATTTTTTCTATTTTCAGTATAGATGGAGTCTCGCTCTTGCTCAGGCTGCTCTCAAACTCCTGACCTCAAGCGATCCTCCTGCCTTGGCCTCCCAGAGTGCTAGAATAGCAGGCGTGAACCTGTCAACTTTATCAATGGTAGAAATCAAGAACAGCTCAAAGATGAAGCCTAGATCCTCAGCAGACACCAGACCACCTCTCTATCCTAGCTTGCTTTGCAAAAATAATTTCCAAATTCTTGACTAATTCAAAATGAATTATTTTTAGAGACTAAATTAATTGACTTTTTTGTCAAGTAAGAATATTTTAAAATAAACTATTATTCACCATTGCCATCCTTTCAAAAAGAAAAGGCAACTTGACACAAAAAGGGCGACATATAATCTCTTAAAATCTCTCAGCAGTTCTTAAAAGGAAGTCAATTTAGCTTTATGAGCAACATGACACCTTCTGCTTATTTTTCTTTGCGTAGATCAGCACTTGGGAAGTAGTTCTGGTGGAACTGCCTTGTACTGAAACAATTCATTCATTCCATTCAATTCATTCAGTCATTCACAAACGTTTGTCAAGTTCTAGCATGTGCCAGTTGATGTGACATTGGCTCCCTGAGCTCATAATTCATTCAACAAATGTGTCCGAGCACCTAATATGCTACATTCTGGAGAAATCAGGACCAAAAGCAATCTTGATTCTCAAAGTAGTCATAGTTATGAGGGAAAAAAAAATCACAAAAAATTTGAGTGAGAGGGTCTTAATTAGGGTCTATGTACCATGTATACACTTCATCGGGTCTTTGAGCCCCTATAATGTAGTGTGTGCGTGCAAATTTGGCATTTGTGTGATTGAGCTATGTCCAGCTACCCTATTAGACTATCAGCTCCTTGAGGGCTGGGACCAGATCTGCTTTAGCTCACCAATGTCTCTCCAGTACTCAGTGGGTACTGTTCAGTGAGTGACTGATAAATGTTAGTGTGATGACCCTGATGTCGTCTTTAGAATCAAGCCCAAATTCTTTACCAGGGCATCTTAATGCCTCCCACAATCTACTTGTTCAGCAAAATCCCAGCACTCCCTTCTCATTCGATGATCTAGTCCATGTGGGTGGCTCTCCTGTTCCTAAACAGGCCTTAGGGTCAGTGTCGGTCCCGCTACTTTCCTCCCCTGGGACATCTTGTGTCTCCAATCCCTCCACCCCTCGCTGCACTGCAGATTGACTTCTTTGCCGTTCTTCTTTAGAGCCTCAACTCAAATCCCGTTTCCTTAGTGAAGTTCCGTGATTGGGTTCCCGAGGAAGCCGACTCTGAGAGGAAGACTGGCACACAGGAAGATCATGAGGAGGTGTTGTTAGGAGTGACACTTGTGGAATGGAAAGAAAGGTTGCAGACTGGGCAAAGGCGAAGTTGGGCTGCAATGAAACCTCAACAGAGACCTCAGCCAACCCTCAAGGAGCTCTGAGGCTGAGGTGGCCCTTTGGGGTTGTTCCGTGTCGTAGCGGGGGCTGAGGCCTTTGTATTCCCGCATCGAGCAGGCGTTGGACGTGTCTGCCCCGGACAGAGGTCTTGGGTGGGAGGGCTGATAGCACTCTCTGTGAGCAATTAGAGGAATAAATCTTTAGTCCTTCGGGTGACCCAGGCAATACACACAGCATCCGCTACAACACTGTTCTCAAATTTTCACACCCGCCCAAATCGCCCAGAGGCTTGTTGATACACAGATGAGTTTTTGATTTGGTAGAGCTGGGGTGGAGCCTGAGAATTTGCATTTCTAACAGGTTTCCAGGTGATGCCGATGCCGCTGAACCAGGGAGCACACTGTGAAAACCACTGCACTACACAGAAGGCCTCAACCCGCAGAACTGATGGCTCTCACTGAGCTCGCCGCTCGCTGCCTCGCACCGTTGTTGGCATGCGTCATCTTTCCGAGTCGCATCTCTGGGGAATGCAGATCTCCGCAGATCCTGTTATAGTTTATGTTCGTCACAAGTAAATGGAAAGCAACCGATGGAATCTGAGCAGAACGGGGACATGATCGTGTTTCATATTTCACAAAGATCTGGCTGTGGCGAGGGGAACTCACTTGCACGGGGAGGCGGGGGGGTTGCCGGAGAAGACGCAGTTAGGAGACCGCTAACCGAGGTCCGGGGAGAGTGAACGCACAGCGGCTCCGACTAGCGAAGGAGGAGGAAGGTAGACTCAAGGGGTGTTTAGGAGAAATGGTGACGGGACCCGGAGGAGGAGTAGATGTGGGGACCAGAGATGGCTTGAGGTCGAAGAGGACTCTGCAAGGCCAGGCGCGGTGGCTCACGCCTGTAATCCTAGCTCTCTGAGAGGCCGAGGCAGGCGGATTGTTTGAGCTCAGAAGTTCGAGACCAGCCTGAGCAAGAGCGAGACCCCGTCTCTACTAAAAATAGAAAGAAATTAATCAGACAACTAGAAATATATAAATATATAGAAAAAATTAGCCGGGCATGGTGGCGCATACCTGTAGTCCCAGCTACTCGGGAGGCTGAAGCAGGAGGATGGCTCGAGCCCAGGAGTGTGAGGTCGCTGTGAGCTAGGCTGACGCCATGGCACTCACTCTAGCCAGGGCAACAGAGTGAGGCTCTGTCTCAAAAAAAAAAAAAAAAAAGAAGGACTCTGCAGTTTCTGCCTATGTAACCGGATGTGTTGAGACATCATTTCCTGCACACTGGGCAAGAAACAGCTTGTGGGACAGGAGGGCCTCATATACAGGGCTTTTACAACTTTTTTGGTTTTTTATTCCCAAAAGTATCAAGTTGCAAATACTTTTTAAAAAATAACTTGTTAAGGCCGGGCATGGTGGCTCTCGCCTATAATCCTAGCACTCTGGGAGGCCGAGGCGGGTGGATCATTTGAGCTCAGGAGTTCGAGACCAGCCTGAGCAAGAGCAAGACCCCCGTCTCTACTAAAAATAGAAAGAAATTAATCAGACAACTAGAAATATATAGAAAAAATTAGCCGGGCATGGTGGTGCATGCCTGTAGTCCCAGCTACTCGGGAGCCTGAGGCAGGAGGATCGCTTGAGCCCAGGAGTCTGAGGCTGCTGTAAGCTAGGCTAACACCACAGCACTCACTCTAGCCAGGGCAACACAGTGAGACTCTGTCTCAAAAAAAAAAAAAAAAAAAAAACTTGTTAATTGCTTCATTTTTCTTTTTTTTTTTTCTTCTTCCACATAAACATTGATTTTTCCACACAATATTCTTTGCGTTAGATGTATGTGCTGTAGCTGTTGCCTTCAGGGACTGGTCTTTGAATGTTTGATCATCAAAAACTGATTTAAAGTATCGTAAGAGAGAGGGAGAAAAATGGCGGATTAGGGGAGACCTCCTGGCTCTCTGCTCCCACAGTGGGAGGTGAAGAACACGGACACCCACACACGAGTGAGGCGCTCTCCCACAGGATCGGCTTTGCGAAGCTGCAAAAAAGCAGCGAGGGACAAGCAGCCCGGCTGATAAAGTAAGGAGAACTGTAGAAACACCCGGAGGGAGTGGGACAAAAGGAAGTGCAGCGCAGGTCAGCCGCGCCCACGGCGGGCTGGCCCAGGGAAAGAGAGATTTGACTCACAGGAAGACGACTCTTCCTTCACCAAACCCCACTCCCACGCAGGCAGGGAAGTGCCAGAAGTCGGAGCGAAGCGGTGGCACAGACTGCCGAGCGGTGGGGAGCCGAGACAGGAGCGGGGCCATTGTGAACGCGCCGGAGCGCGGCGCCGGGAAAGCATCGGAGGGGAGGGGCTGTTCGGAGCGGGCGCCCCGCGGATCGGACACCACCCAAGCCCACAGGGGAGAGTTTGGAGGCAGATTCTTGCCACGGGAGACTGCCAGGACTAGATCGCGAGAAGGGAACTCCATAAAAGAGGCTCTTTCCGCGGAAACCACTGAAAGTTCGGTGGGCGCTTGGAGGGACACAACATAGAATCCTCCCGCGGAGGACCGCGGGTACCGCAGCGGCTCTGGGAGCTTCAGTGCGGACTACCAGACAGTGGTCACAGCTGCTGCCGCTGCAGCAGAGCTGGTTGAGCCCCGCGAAGAGA
>CAUYSK010000655.1:0-66010 GCA_963575035.1 Avahi laniger
GCAAGGAATTCTTGAAGAAGAACCCCAAAGCAATTGCCGCAGCAACAAAAATAAATAAGTGGGATCTAATCAAATTAAAAAGCTTCTGCACTGCCAAGGAAACTATCATTAGAGTGAATAGACAGCCCACAGAATGGGAAAAAACATTTGCTCTCTACACATCTGATAAAGGACTGATAACCAGAATCTATCTAGAACTCAAAAAAATCAACAAGAAAAAATCAAACAATCCCATCAATAAATGGGCAAAGGAAATGAACAGAAACTTTTCAAAAGAAGACAGAATAATGGCCAGCAAACATATAAAAAAATGCTCAGCATCTCTAATCATTAGAGAAATGCAAATCAAAACCACAATGAGATATCACCTAACCCCAGTGAGATTGGCCTCTGTCAGATGATCCCAAAACATCAAATGCTGGCAAGGATGTGAAGAAACAGGAACACTCTTACACTGCTGGTGGGACTGCAAATTAGTGCAACTTCTGTGGAAAACATACACTTTTATTATGATTTCCATAGTCCCAATTGAGACTCCCTTTGCGAACGTTAGTGTTCTGTTTCCAAAGTAATTAACCCTTTGTGTTTACAGTTACTAACAGAGAATAGGAAGTAACACATTTAGGATAGTTGGGTGTACAAAAAGAAAAACCATAGGCATTATGCAAAATATTAAATGCAGAAACCAGAACTTCTTATAAAGCATTATAGCATATGATTAATAATATTATGTCATTAGCAATATTTGTATTCAGAATATGAGGAAATGGTCAAAAAGTCTGTGAGTTGGCCTTCTATAGAAAGTTAAATATTTGTTTTGGTTATATTATTATTTTACTTGTTAAAGTATTCTTATTCATAGGCATAGGGAAAGCTATCACAATAGTTTCTAAACTGGATTGTCTGCCTCCAGTTTTCTCTGTCCTTTCCACTCTCACACAACATTTATTTGTCCCACTAAAGAAATTGCCTTTCTAAAATCTAAATCTCATAATATAACTGCGTTGCAAGGACTCTGATGATTATCGAGCCCAGTGCTTCTCAACTAGGGAGCAATTTCTCCCTCCCCAAGAACATTTGGCAATGTCTGAAGGTATTTTTGGATATCACAAATGGAGGCTGTTACTTGAATCAAGAGTGACTAGAGATCTAGGGGGCTGCTAAACATTCACAAGAGAGCCTTCCACAGCAAAGAATTAGCAAGTCCAAAAGTCAATAGCGCTGAGGTTGGGAAACCCTGACCAAAGGTTAAAGTCTGAATTGGTATTGTGAAAGCAGAACTTGAAAGTTACTGATACCAAGATAAAGTCACTCTTATCAGACCCAGACAAAGTAGAGCTTGTCAGGAGGTGAAAAAGAAGGGGGCTCATGCTTGCATGCCTGAAATAGGAGCTATCACAAGGACTTTCTAAAACCCACAAGAGATCCTTGCAGGTCTTACATACATTTCCAGTTTACTTGCTTTAGATGCCTTGCTCTTTCTACATGTCTACACATATTTCTTGATAAGATTTATTTTTACACCACTTTTAGATGTGCCAGATGCTTTCCAGTTTGCCACAACCTCCAACCATTTGCTATTGTCTTCATCCAGCTCTCTTCACTTATCCATGTTCCCCACCTTACCTAAAACACACATTGTCTTGGCTCATCCTACTTCAAATGTATACAACAGCCATGCTAACTTGCCCAAGTTCCTCAAATGCCCTTTTATGTGTCTATGTCTTTCCATATGCTACAAAATCGAACTGATATTCCCTACCACTGTGCTTCCCAAGTCCCTTTGGCCTGATGAACTAATCCATGGCCTTTCAAATTCATTTCTTTGATTTGTGTCTCAGCTATGCATTTTACTGTTCTTACCATATCAGAGTTTTTGCAGAGTGCCATTTTGGTATTTATGCCTTTGTCTTCTCCTTTCTTTAGGCTTTCAGGTCTTTCAAAATTAGGACCACGCTAATAATTAACTTCTTGTCTTCACAGCACCGTAGATGGTGCCTGGTCATGCATTTGAAATTTTTGTAGAACTCCCAAAGTTAAATCAATGTCTAGTGTACCCTTTAATGTTAAAAATCAAAACTGTTATACACCTAATCATTTTGGAATAAACATTAAGAATATTTTACACAATTGTTCTGTCTCCAGAGCTATCTATCTATGGAAAGTAAAATTAACGTCTCTTTCTTTTTAAATTGAAGGAAGTAGCCTACAGAAAAAAATAAAAATACCTTTGGCAAAAGACTAAAGAACTGTTTATGTCATTATCAAGGAAGAGTACTTTTCAAAATTAATGAATTTGGGGCTGTGAAATTTGGGGTAATTCAGGACATTTCTTCATATTTCTCTGTATACTTTATGTTTTCCAAAGTAACCACATGTTGTTTTAAAGTCAGAAAATAAGATTAAAAAGGAAGGCATATTTACATTTACATTTAAAAAAACAGTTTTTGGATTCAGATTTGGTTTCTTTATTATGATATCAGAATATGAAATTGCTGATTGAGCTTCGATCTTTGCTATAAAGAAAAAATAGAACTACTCATAATGTGACCATAACTATATAAGCCAAACACATTTCACATTTCTTCAAGTGTTTTAGAATCACTTTTCGATGTGCATAGCACTATATAAAAACTACTATTTATTGTTATTCATATATTAATTTACATGATATATTTATCATAAGCTAATTTGTTCTTCAAAATTCTTAAGCTTAGTTTGCTAAATGAACCCGTAATAGATAGAAGTAAGGTAATATTGAATGTCAGGTAGCATGTTACAATGATAGCAAGTTTTACACTAAGTTGTAAACTACAAATACATATAAAGGCAGACAAAAGCTATATAAGTTTGGTGAATTTTTAAGTCTCTGCTTTTTTAAGTATTCCAGCAGAAGAAGACAGTTACAATAATATTCCTGTGGCAGGATTTGACTAAAAGTTTAGCTATTTAATAAATACTCAGTTTGTATGAATGACAAAAATCTAATCAGGAAGGAATTCTAAATCAAGGACATCATTCTAAAGGTATAGTTTATTCAGCTTTCTAAATTCTTATACCATCTTTATGCAAGAGCATGTATTCCTCATCAATTCCTATGCCTAAATACTACTTGCTTCATTAAAAAATTATTTGTAAAATTTGTTAGGTTTAAAATGAACTAGTCTCCGTTGTTTATGAGATGTAAGTCTAGATGAATTCACATGCTTCTATTAGACTTCTGGAGTATGGTTTCTGAGTAAATCCTTTAAGTGAATACAAATGGCCCACGTATATGTGTTACAAACTAGAGCACTTCAATATTAGACACCTGTCTATGCAGTAATATGAAGATAAAAATTAACTAGAACACACAAATAGACACACACACATATTTTACAGAAGTAGATTTAAATAAATTACAAATAATATAAAACCATGACTAACTTTAATGTAGGCATACCTTGAAAATAATTTCAATAATAGTAAAACTCTGCTAATAAAATAATGCCTAATATTTACTAAAAATTTCCTAATACCTTAGGTGTTTGGAATATTCTCTGGCTCATTGATGTTAGGAATAAATAAATAAATATGTCAATGGGTGAATGAATGAACACTAGGCATCTTGTAAGTACTTTACAAATAGTATCTTATGAAACCCTCGCAAATACCCTCGGAAGTGACATTCCACAAATGCATTTTTGAGGCTGAGTCATTAAGAATTATAATGTGTTGACAGGCATATTATCTGCATTTTTCCCTTCCTCTACATGCATATGCATTAATATCATATAAATTATACACAGGTGTTGAGTGAACTAAGGCCTATGGCCAGAGGGCACACACACACCTGCTGGAACAGCATTTGCAGAAGAAAGCTCAGACACAAGAGCAGTAGCAGGTGTCCAGATTCCCATTAAGCAGGAAGATCTAGAAGATCCAAAAATCAGATTCTAAGAACCCCCAAATAATGGGCTCCGTGACTTCTAAGCTAGATTCTGGAGAAGAAACAGCCTTCCTTGGTGTGATGGATGAAAAGAGATGCTGGCAGCCAAGTCTTGTAGTAATCCAAAATTGATTGCCTTAAGCACCAGACCACTGCTGGTTTCCACGGAGAAAATAAAAGGGAGGTCAACTCTCTCCTGGGATGCCAGCCTGCAAGAAATTAGCTTTGGAAAAATGAACCTGCAACTCTCAAATTAAATCTTAATAATGATTCCTTTTATTTATTGAGCACTTACTTTACCAGCACTAAGTGCCTGAAACAATGCCTGAGCCAGCTTTTGAACACTATGGTGATTCCAGTGTTTTCCATAATAAAAACTGGTCTAGAAATGCTAAAGCAAAAGCCACATATATTAAGTTTCTTTTCTCTGTACCAATAAATAAAATCAACAGAATTGAGCAAAATTGGCAATAAAGATACAGCTTCTCCTTGACTACCTATTTGGTCTCAGTAGAATCAGACTTCTTACAAAGAGTGAAACAGCTAGAACAATTGTGTGTTTGGGAAGACAATAATCTTCTACTGAAAAGTTTAACATACTTATTATATTACATTCAAAGTTTGGGCTAAAAAGCAAAAGGTTTTACCCCCGTAACAAAACTTTCTTTAAAAAACGAACTCAACGTAATTTAAATGAGATTTGCAAACTCTAGATTATACATTTTGCATGAAATCCAATTAAATAAATATTAAATCCTGAGGAAATGTGAAGAATTTAGTCTATTCTATTTAGTTGATTAATACCACCTTTTTTAAAGCAGGTGTTTTCAACTTTTATTAGCCAAATGCTTCCTAAAGAAATTTTAAAACTTTATATTTCCTTAGGCATTTTTAGCTTAAAATATTTCATACATTTAAATATGACTAAAGCAAGTGATTTCTGCATTTGATAAATATTGACTTTTAAAATAAGTTGCTTGCAACACTTTTAGAAAATGAATAAAATTGAAATGAATGATCCTAAACACCATAGGCATTGAATTCCTATTATAACACATTCTTTAAATGCATGAAAAAGTTCTTAACATTCTTAACTTTTACATTATTTTATCTTGAACTCAAATTTTCAGTCTACTTCTCTGATAGAATCTTATCCTAAACTATGTTTTGATGCCTAAAAATATTTTATTGATCAACTATCACAATTCTCTAACACGAAAATATAAATCAACATTTGGTATTCTCCTATGATCCAAAAAAGTTCCAATTTTCTTCTGGATTAAAGTATTATTACAAATAGTACTGATACACTATTGACTAGAACATTATGGATGCAGCACATTTTGATGGCTAATTTAAAAATTTATCTCACTACAATGGACAAAGCTTTTTTTCACCAGTTGTTTCAGGTATCCTTATATGACCATAACTTACTTCTAGATTGAAACCTGATCTAGCATTTATTCTATTCCCATTTTTTTTAAATAAATATCAGCATTGATGATTACCATCTCATACATAAATAAATAAATGAGAAAGCAAGAAAAAGTTTACAGCTATGGTCCTCAACTATTTGAATTCCTTAGTTGTATATCAATAATCTCACGGTGATCAACAGAAGAGGTTAATTTTAATCAGCTGACAAGCCGTTCTCCTGTCTTATTGCATACAAAAATTGGAAACAACCAGATGTTAATATGGCTTGTAATCCAGTTATTGGAGCTATTTTTCTTTAACATAAATCCATATTTGAAATTGTCAATTATTTGGTGCCACGGAGATTTTACAAACTAGAGCAAAGCACCATGGTAAGATTTCAAATAAATGAGAGTTGCACACACATTTTGTAAAGTAAAAGAAGGGTGAATGTGAAAAAAAAAAAAACCTGTGGGAAATGACAACTACAAGACCTTTGCCAACATTCTCAGACATGTTAGTTTTGGATATGAGTACATGTGAAGGTTAGGAATTCCCAAATCAGTTTCCTTAACACTATGAACCCTTGAATATGTCTGCGTCAGTGCCTCTCAGCGTGAAGACCTTTATTCTATAGCACCAGTTACCATCACAGTAAAATAGATGCTTGAAGCTAAAATCCTCGTAGTGTCAGGTTTTTATTCAAATAAGCATTTTATTGAGGTATTCCATACATAGAGAAACTTGTACAACTTTGGTGAGTACAGGTCAAATTTTTACAAAGTGAATATACCTGTATATAACCAGTAAGGAGATCAAGAAATAGAATAATACCAACCCACCAGGAAGCAACCTGAGCCTTATTTCAGTCATAACCTCCACACTCACACTGTAAGAAAATCATTACCCTTATTTCTACACCACAGTTTTGTTTGGTTTTCACTTTTATATGAATGGAACCATTCTGTATATTCTTTTTGATTCTATTTTTGTTTGTTTGGTTCAGTGCTCGCTTAGGCAGCACATATACTAAAACTGTTTGTTTGGTTCATTTTTTTTTTTTTTTGGTCAATGCTATGTTTGTGAGATTCAGCCATAATGTTTTTACTCATCTTGTCTATTTATTCCCACTCCTTTATAGCTTGAGTCTACAAACTATATCCCACAGACCAAGTCTGGCTACCATCTGTTTTCGCAAACAAAGTTTGGTTGGAACATAGTCCTGCTCATTCTTTTTACACATTATCTATAGCTCCTTTTGCATTGCAACTGTAGAGTTTAGTGACAGAGACTATATGACACACTAAGCCTAAAATATTTGCTATTTTTGCCCTGTAGAGAAAAATTTTCCTACCTCTGCTTTATAAAGATTTCCTCATATTAATATATCACAATTTATTTTTCTGTTTCACAAGTTGGAAAATTATGGCCTATGAACAAAATCTAGCCCATGGCCTATTTTTGCATATAGCCCATGAACTAAGAGTATTTTTGTATGTTTAAAATATTATTTTAAACAAAGCAAAAGAAAAGAAAGAATATGTAAAAGAGACTGTATTTGTCTCACACAGCCTAAAATATTTACTATCTGGCTCCTTGTAGAAAAAAAAAAATTGCTGATCCCTGATCCATTCTAATACTGACCAATGTTTGATTTTTTCCAGATTCTGCTATTATGGTCTATGTCTTTTGGTGAATATTTTACATATTGCTGTGGGATATACATTTAGAATATAATAACTGGATCTTTAAAATGTGGTTTGTTCAGTTTTTCAAAGTGGTAGTACCAATTTATACTCCTGCCATCCCATATGAGAATTGTGGTTGCTCTACATTCCTGTTTACATACTTGATGGAGTAGTGGCAAGGTTACATTGCAGGATAAGAGACGTTTTTTTCTGACAAACTTTTGAAAATATAGTCTTTCACAAATTCCATTTACTATTTGTTTTAGCAGAGATTTGTTATAATGAATTCTCTGAGTTTTTGTTTGTCGGAAAATGTCTTTATTTCATCTATGATTTTGAGAAATGGTTTCCCTAGCTTTAGAATTCTAGATTTTCTTTCAAAACATTAAACACATTATTTCATTGACTTCTGAATTTTAATATTTATATTAAGTCAATTTTTAAGGTAATTACTGATCCCTTTAAGGTTATGTGACTTCTTTCCTTTAAAAGCTTTTTATAATTTTATTTTGTCTTTGGCTTTTAACTGTTTTGCTATAACATTTCCAGGTACAATTTTCTTTGTATCTTTTCTGTTTGGTTTTTGAAGAGTGTCTTGAATTTGATTTTTTAAAAAACCAGCAGCCATAATTTCTTCAAATATTATTTGTTCTGTTCTATTCTATCCTCTCTGCCTTGAAATTTAACTTATGTATTTTTTGGAACATTTTACTGTGCCCCAATTCTCTGTTATGCTCTTTTTATGTTTCAAACTGCTTTTTTATTCCACTTTGACTTTAGATTTGGATATTTGCTATTGATCATTTTCTCAGTTCTGTATTTTGCTCTATCTAATCTGTTATTAAATAGGTAGATACATAGATACATAGATTTCTTAATTTTAAATTTTTTCATTTCAATTATTCATCTTTCATTATATATTCAATGATATGTGTGTGTGTATATATATATATATATACACTAATACACAACAGAAATATATATACAACGAATGAATAGTAAGCATTGTATATACAAAAATTTGGAGGTTCCAGATGATGTTATCTTCTCCCAAAGAAGATTTATTCTTTCCTATACTAGGCATATAAATTAAAGAAATGTGACCTTAACATAATTATAAGCTGGATTGCACTTTTGGAAAAGTTTAGTCTTACTCTGATTTATTCTTACTCCTTTCAACATAAAGCTTTGGCCTCCTCCTCATGACGGGTCCTGTGTGTAATCTTTGTCACCTTAACTCCACAGGATTGTTGTAAACCTCATTCCAGTTCAAGATTTTTACCCTCCCTTCTACACAACTTCACATAATGGCAAATGTTTTGAGAAAGAAGCAAGCCTCATGTGACAGCAAAAATCACTGCATGCACTCTAGAGCAGACAGAGGAAGACCCTGTCAAAAACCAAAACAAAACAAAACTCTGCATGATTCTCTGCACAGAAACACTAATTCTTAGCTTCTTGCTTGTGTTCATGAATAGTAAATGGCATCAGGGAAAAGGCAGCTGCTATCATCAGCTTAACTCTTTCTGGTTCTCTGTTCTCTAGAATATTAACCAATTCAATTTCATTGCTTCTGCAGCTCCCTGATGCCTTTATCAGATAATTTCATAAATTACTTCTCTCTAGTTATTGTCCATCAGAGTGTGTGTCTACTTAAAAAAGCGTTTAATTCCACCCAAAAGTAAAAGTCTGTCATGACTGTGAAGTTTTGTTTGTTCGTCTATTTGTTTTTATCCTGCTTGTTGACAGAGAAAAGAAATTTTGGTGCACTTATACAATTTAATACTATACAGCAATTTTTAAAATGAGGCAGATTTATGTGTTCTTTTATGAAAACATCACCAAATTATATTAAGAACCTAATCTTATTTTTATTGTATAACTTTTTGAGTTTTTTTTATTTTACCAAATACACACCTTAAAAATATAATTTTTCATTTAAAAAATTCTGCCTATGGAGTTCTCTGAGTGATGATACAAATCTAAGAACTGAATCTCCATTTGCAAGATTGAAAATGAAGGAAACAAATGTATACCTTCTAAAATTCTGTCCATATAAAAATACATTAACAAGCAAGCATTGATGAAATTACGCCATAAGTGAAATATCTGGATGTTACAAGATTTGTATTCTAGTCTGATCATGTTAGTTGAGTGACATTAGAAAATCTCTATCTTCTTAATGTCTTATGTTCTAACCTATAAATTGATAATGCTAAATAATATAATTCATTTCTAAAATTCTATTATTCATTGATAGAAACATTATTCCATACCCTGACAATTGATAAATTAAATAAACAGATAAATATCTTATACAATACATCCTCCATTGAGAAGGAGATAGATATATATCTAATCTAATAATTAAATAGTAATATAATTTATATTTTTATGTGTATATATAATTCATATATAAATAGAATGAGATATATAGATAATAAATAATAAATAAATATATAAATCATATTTGAAGGTTAAATAGATACTTTTAGGTTAACTTGCTACTGTGTGTGCATGTGTGGTATCTCTTTTAAGCTAAGTACAATGTATATTCTAAATCACTACTTATTTGATGATTACAAAAGAACACTCTCTCATAACCTTGGCCATTACAGATGTTTTAAATTTTAAATAGCACCTATATTAGAGCACATTTTTTAAGGTTTTAGAATTTGCACTTACATAAGCAATATTTCAATTGTAGAGCTTATTTGTTTTTGTTTGTTCTATTTTTTGGTTTTTTAGTCACTGGATCTCACTATGTTGCCCAGGTTGGCCTAAAACTCCTGAACTTAAGCAATCCTCCCATCTCAGTCTCCCCAGTAGCTGGGACTACAGATGTGCACCACTGTGCCTGGTTCAACTATAAAGTGTTGATTATCCAAATTGATACAAATATTTTTTTCATAAAGTGTTAAAGTTAAATCAATGCATGGGCCAATGTATTATCAAAAAACATAAAAGCCAAGCAGCTATCAATCACTAAATTTCGTGATTTAGCTATCTAATCACAATAATTTCAAATGTAATGCTTTTGTGTTTTTTAGAATGTCTGTGAGAAAATTAGTATTTTTATTTAGACTTGAATCAACATATATTGAAAATATGTGCCCTATTATGTTCAACACTATACTAACTTAAGTAACAGCACATTATTTTGGAATTGGGGTATAAAGCCACTATAGTGGACTGTGGTGTCCTGTCCCGATTCCCTGAATCTCTTTAACCTTTTCTCTGGGTCCCTCCCCCAGCTTCTGTGTCTTTGCTTTTAAGAGTCTGCATTTGTGACTGTCTTTGGAGGGTTTCCCTGGGCCTACTGAGGCAGATTTGCTGCCCATACATGCAAATAACTGGAAGTGCTAGGTAGTTTCACCAAGTATCCCCGATGTCCAGCTGTACCACCCTTGGCCAAGGACTGACTGATATAGACGTATGAAAATCCAAGACGTGTGCTTCACGGCATGACAAACTCTGAGGCACTATTTACACTCCAGACATGTCTGGCAAATCAGGCAAAGGCTGTGATTTCCCTAAAATCACACCAGTTCTTGACTTCTTCCCCTTCCCAGCACTGCTTCTCCCACTCTTTGGCTGGGTTATACTGTGTTTAAAAAGAAAAAAAAAAGACTTAGACAAATTAAATTTAACAGAGTTTAATTGAGCAAAGAATGATTTATGAATCAGACAGCCCCATGAACCAGAAGAGGTTCAGAGAGATCCACTCTGCCATGTAGTTGGAGAGGATTTATGGACAGAAAAGAAAAATGATGTACAGAAAATGGAAGTGAGGTATACAAACAGCTGCATTGGTTACAGATTGCCTTTTGCCTTATTCGAACATGGTTTGAACAGTTGGCTGCCTATGATTCGCCAAAACTTACAGGCAGTGCTCAAGAGTAGTTTATAGTCTATTTACACATACTGTTAAGTTATACTTTACTGTGTACGGAGAAACCTTTAGGCTGAGCTTATAGGAGGCAGCTTTAGGCTAAACATAATTTAACAGCTATGAGCACTCTTTCAAATACGTCACTAGTACACAAAACTTGTCTCACATTCTGCTTCTCAGTAATAGAGTTAAGA
The DNA here is from genome assembly GCA_963575035.1 of Avahi laniger. Taxonomy (NCBI): domain Eukaryota; kingdom Metazoa; phylum Chordata; class Mammalia; order Primates; family Indriidae; genus Avahi; species Avahi laniger. Next base: position 11,119 of record CAUYSK010000655.1, read on the forward strand.
TAGCCAATTCATAAGTGGGCAGCAACTCAGCATACTCATAATGAGAAAAAACAAGGTAGTATCACTCTTATTTTGATCCTAACCTCTCTTCCAAAAGCAATCATTACTTTGCAAGGGTAAAGGCAATGGGATAATACCCTTACCCCGTAGCTATGCGGCTGAAGGTCTACACTATAGGTAAACTGACTTTTGTAGTGTAGAACATATTCTTTCTTCTGCCCACCCTGTAGTCATCATCCCTTGGCCTTAACAAGGGCATTTGGATAGCCATGCAAACAGGGTTACAGGTATTGTAATTTTTCTAATAAATTAAAGCAGCATTTGTTTCTCATTGTATACCAAATGGAAAATAACTTCATGTATATATTAAAGTTATTATAATCAAGTACTTTAAAAGATATTTGTAGCCACTGTTGAAGCCCCCAAAGCAAAATATTCTTATATCGATGCAAGTTTTTTTCCCCAAAATTTAATACCACAGCAGATGGTAGTATATTTGAAGCATTTCCAAATTATTTCACATAAATGTAATTACATTATAATCCTATTAGGAAGGGGACTTGAGGGCCATGTTTAAATTAAAGAATCACATTAAAACTAAATTTCCAGGTATAATGATGCAACTGTAGCAGATGGTGGAGGGATATCATACTTTGAAATCAAAATAAGTTATTGTCTAATATGAATGAACATTTTTCTGTTCTTGAAATGTGAAACAATGTAATTAGAAATAGTGGAATATTGACCTTATCTCTTAATGTTCTGTAATCAGGAAAATTATTTTATTAAACAAAAGAAAAAGACTTTAGTTAAATGCAACATGCACTAATACTTTTAAAATTCCCTCCCAGATGAATTAATACTGCAATCTACCTCCTTCTTTTTGGAATTATTTCTCAAATTATTTTAGATTGTATTTCCATATGTGATGGCATCAGACACATACCCCAAAGAGCCATTTTATCTTTTCATTTCATAAAATCACCATTTCTAGCAATAGATTGTGATTAATTTTACATCTATTTTCACCTCCTGGTCATGTTGAATATGGTCCTACAGAGGACAAAAAGTGTCAGGTGCTCTGCATCAGCGCTTCTCAACCTTGAGCAAGTGTAAGAATCATGTGGATTTCCTATTAAAACACAGGCTTCTGGTTGTCACTGTCAGAGAGTCTGCTTCAACAAGTCTGGGGTGGGGCCAGAAAATTTGCTTTTTAAACAAGGTAACAGTGGTAATCAGGACAAATAGCATCCTCTAGGTAAATTTATTCTTTTGTTTTCTAATGAAAGAATAAATTGGTAGCGGGTATCTGGTCATATACCCTCATCTCATCTCTACCAATGTGTAACACAAAAGGCAAAATTTTTGTTTTGCTTGTTTCTTGTTTGCTTTGACTATTCAATTTAGTTTTAAATTATTTTGAAATTTAAATTTTATTACTAATCATGGAGCCAGAAGATTAGGTTCATCCAAGCACATATCTAGGACAAAATATCCAGCTGTTGACATATTTATCAGAACATCGACTGAAAAACTAGTGGGTAGATCCCAGAAGAATCAACTTTGGAGGATTGTCAACTCCTCTCATCCTGACTTCTGTCATTTCCAACTCTGATCTTCCCGCATCTGCCTTTTCTTGGATATTTGGCTTATCTTTGATTGCTTAATACCTTTCCATTAATTTTTACAGCACATTTGGAAAAAGAAGTAAAAAGTGAGAATAACCATACTGCTTCCATCCTTGAAAGAAAGGTTAATCCATATAGCTTGGAACTAACTAAACCTGGGATTGAATCCTGGTGCAACCCTGGTCACATGGTCTCTTGATCACATGGTATCTTCAACCTTTAGGCAGTTCTTGTCTTGTAATGACCTCTGAATCTCAGAGAAATCTTTTAATCTATTTTATCAAATAGTTAAGTGTCTCAAATTTCAATATTTTTCCACAAACGTTTCATAAGTGTCAGTAAGCCTTTTGTGTGGTTGTTAAATATTTTGGAAAAACTTCCATATTCTTCATTGAGCCTGTTATTGGACTGAAATCCTAGATACTCCTTCTGTAATTATCTGTTTTATGAGGTCTTGGACAAGGCATTTTACTTCTTTCAGCTTCACTTTTACTCATCTGAAATATAAAATGGACCAGATGATCTGTATTGCCCTTCTCTTTCTGCTCAGAAGTCTATTCCAAAAACAAGTTTTTTGTGCCATATTTCTTATGTAATTTTCTTCTGGAGGTGGTGAATATACATACTCTTTATCCCAGAGAAAGAAAAAAGATGAAGGATAAAATTAGATTTCCACATAGTTTCATGAAGAAAACTGTATTAAAATTATTTATAGGATTTAAACTACTTCCCCAGGCCAATTTTCTAATCCCAGATGTAATGTTTAGGTTCTCTATAAACCTGTATTGCTTAATTACTTATATCCTTGGAGAAATCATACTAGTACTCACTGCAATTTAATTGACACTAGAGAGTGGTGTTACTTGATAGATTTAAAACATTATCACACTCCATACTTTTTAATAGGCATAGCTTTCTGAATTTCTAATATGGATTTTTAGAGAGGTATCATAAATATACACAATGCAAATTAAACACGCTTAGCAGCATATACATATAAGAAGACAACATTTGAAACAAGATCTAAAAGAACCTGTCTAAACTTACAGCATTCCTAATTTTAATAACATTTTGACAAAAACTTGGCTTTTCTTATGCTTCCGTAGAAAATCCTTAACTTTAAAAGGAGCCAGACCCTTGCCATACAGGGCCCCGGGCCAACCATTTACAACTTTGGCGTCTGTTGTTCTGCATCCAGGCTTGTCACTTCATCAGCGCTAAAGCATCTCTTTTAAATCTGCAGAACAGCTTTCTGGGCAGATCAGGAACAGAACTCTGGCTTCCTCCGCAGGATTTCCCTCTGAATTGTCAGAGAATTGCCTCAACATGGTGGGCTGTTGCTTTGAATGGGATTATCAAGTCCATCTACGCTCAACTTGTCTTTGAGGTTCTCCATCTCCACACAGTCTGCTCTCACTCGATAGAGAAGCAAACAGCCTTCTGGTTAATGTCTTATCCTTGATATCAGAGCTTACCCTTCTGACAGCGGTTAGCTTTTAGCAACTTTGCAGTCTCACTCAGTCCAAGACAAGTAGAGATATTTGAAGGGACCACCTTTATCTTTTGAAAACAATAATATATTTAAAAAACAAGCTAATATAATATATTTAAACCATTATTCATACTAACCAACAGTACTCCTTTTTACAGTCCAGACTACTAATTTTAGTAATTTAGGAAAAACATATTAAGTTTCCAGATTAAAAAAAGAAAAAAAAAAACAGAATGGAGAAGATATAGCACAAATGATGGGTTCAAAAGTCTATGTATGCAAGGTCACCTGATTAAAATCAACAAAAGGTTTAGCACAACCATGAAATATTACATCGACAGGCTGCAAAATCAACTACATAAGTAGCATGTTGGAGATTCAGTAGTTTAAATGAAAAAATAATGCATGAGTGCTTATTTAGCCTTATGTTTATTATGAAATAAGAGTATAAAGAGAAGGTACATTTATACTTTGTGTTTTGCAGGCATCAGAGGGCTTTGTCTAAATCTGGATTTCATATCTCAAGAGAGTATTTTGAAAAGACATCCAGAGCAATTAAAAATACATAATATACTAATGATGATTAAAGGAACTGAGGGCTAGCAAAACCATCTGGGCAGTTGTGGGTTAGGGATGGTGATATACTATTTATTGTCATTTAAAAAATTATATGAACCTGCCAGAGTTGTTTTCTTCTTTTTCCTTAAACATACTTGTAGTGGTATTGCACAAATGCAATGTGCCAATATTCCCCAAAAACTTTTTTAAAGGCAAAAAATATGAAACACCAATTATTATTTTTAAAAATTTGTAAATAGAATAATTCTATTCCATTTCTGATGATAAAATTAGGTTCAATCTCTGTAAAATAAGTGAAATTAGAAAAATACTAATCAATAAATACCAAACAATTATATGAAAGGAACAGGCAGACATTCTTTAGACCCATTGATCAACTTTAATATACATAAAAGTGGATAAACTGAATGTGTATCCAAATGTGCTTTCTGAATCCAAATATGCTGGAAGCTTAAAATACAGAATGACTTTGAAAGATTTAGTACCAAAAAAAAAAATTCATTAACAACATTATATTGATCACATATAAAACAATATTTTGGATATGTTGGGTTAAATAAATTATCACAATCAAAAAAATTAGGTTCAGAAGAGCAAGCATAATACTAAAACATATTTGGGCCCAAGATAAAAATCAATGTTCAAGGAATTCGAGCGTGTAGCAGAGAAGTGAGATTCCTCATCAAATAGAAAGTAGACCATTAGCAGAAGTGTTCAAACAGAAATCATATGACTAATTCTCACTACGCCTACCCTAGATTTAAATTAGAAAATGAAACTTCTATTCTTCTGGCCAACTTAAAAATTTGTGATTCCTCAATTTTTGAATGTGACTTTTTTAAGGATAGTGTCTTCATTTTCTTCATACTCCTTATATTTGAAGCCTCCTATAGAAATGTTGTCACGAATCATGGTATTTCCTTTATCTTTAGTACAAGTACATAATTTTCCTAATAAATGCAACACACATTTATAACAAAGGTGGATGGTGATATAATCTGGTACTGAACACAGTAAAAATAAATTATTTTAAATGAATGGATAGTTTTCCATTTATCCCACACCTTATTTTATAGGATTTTATTTAAGCCTAAGTTATTGAATCATTACTCATATTTTTAGCAACTGATAATGAGAATTATTCTTTTTATTGAAATCTGAGAAGTGTCATAAAAAATTCTTCTGCTTAAAAGAAAGGCTTTAAACTTTGTTTTTGAGAGAAGTCTAGATTTCCAGTGATAGAATATTTCCTTACAAATTTCACAAATGATGAAATATATACAGGGTGTCCCCAATGTCTCCATACAAAGGAAAAATTTTGTAATGAATATTTTGTAAATAAAGGTACATTTAACTACAATTTCCCATTTTCTCTATGTATGGTGACTTTGGAACAGGGTGTTATTTGTTATATATGTATATAAGATCCCTTCACATTTGTACAGTGAAAGTGTTTTTTCTTATCTACAAAGCATATTAAAAGTAAAAAAAATTCAGGGGGAAAACTAGCGAAAGTTTAGACATCTTATTTCTTAAAACTAAGCTTCAGAATACATTTTAAAATAAGTGTCAAATGCTATGCTTTTGCTAGATTTACATGCCAAAAGTCTTTTTGTTTAGTTCATACTTATGTGATATTTCATACTTCCTGCCTTTTAAAAAAATTTTTTGGGGGCTATTGGCACATTACATTTGTGCGATACCATTACAAGTATGTTTAAGGAAAAAGAAGAAAACAGCTCTGGCAGGTTCATGCACTAGCATTTATTTCAGTGTTAGAGGATCAAATTTCAAACTGCTGTTAGGAGGTCATTTATCTATTTTACAAAGAGAAAATTGGTAGCATTATGTCAGACAAATGACACTATTATAGAACACAAATGAGACATATATATTCTTTCAGAATAAATCCTTTGTGTGGATGTTTTAAAATGATGCTGTACAATAATTTATATAGGAATGAATTTTCTGATATTTTTCACCTTTCTTCCATAATGATATTAGTAAATTCTGAAGTTTTCCTGAAGATACCTCTATGTATTTCAAAGCTGTTTTAAAATTTTCATAATTGAAATGAAATAAAAGAATCTAACTTTCCTCCCATATTTCTAACAGTTATGTTAAAACATAATGTGCTTTACCGTTTTCCAAACAAGTGAACTACTCTCCTCAAAGAGATTCTGATATTTTTTATGTTTATTAATTATACCACTTTAATATATCCTGATTATGTCAGGTTGAGTATTTTGCTACAAGTTCTATTAGCTTCAACTGATGACATGGGAAAAGGTGCAGAGAGGTACTATAGAAGATATTTTACAGAAATGAATAAACTAAAGTGAATTTAGATTTTCTAAACATTAATTTTAGCTTGAGATGAAGGCCAGGTTTTATTGTAATCATTCAGATTTTCTCCTGTAAGTCTAGTATTTCCAAATCAAACTTCAAGTCCTAAATAAACTGCATGTAGAAGACAAACTTCTAGAGGTGAGTGTATCAAATATCTTCAAGAAAGTCTGAAAAGGAGAGTGACAGCAATTAAAAAGAAGCTATAGTCAAATCTCAGAGCACAATGCATCTCTTTTTGGTCAAAAAGTGACACAAAAAAAGATGGAGGATATTTTCCTCAATATAATGAAAAATACAATGGAGAAAAAAGATAAAGTGTTGATCACATGTCAGAATTGGCAGAGGTTAATATCAAAGGAGGAGAGTACCCCAGAAATAAGACACATTCAAAATATTGGATGGCTGTCTTGATGGAAAAATTAGACATCCCTAATTTGTTGAACTCTAGTGTGACCACGTGACTTGCTTTGCCAAGGAAATGTAAGTGAAAGTGACATGTGTCACATAAAGTCTGACAGTTTAAAAAATCAGCATGTGGCTTATTTTCTTTTTATTAACTCCACAATTCTGAAAGCATGTATTGTGATGGAAACTACATAAGCTGAGATCCATAGGTAACTGTGATGAACATAGTGTCCTTGCTTGTCCAAGAGAGATGGATAGCATGTGTAAGGTATAAACATTGTTGGTTTTTTTTAAATTTATTTTTTATTTTTTTTATTTCAAAATATTAAGAGTTACAAATGTTTTTGGTTACATGGATCATTTTTGGAATGTTTGAATCACAGTTATAAGTGTGCCCATCACCCAAATAGTGTTCACTGTACCCGTTAGGAAGGTTTTTGCCCATCCCCTCTCCCCACTTCCTCCTGCTTGATTTCCACTAAGTTTTATTTCCATCTGTGAACATATATATGCACATGTATGTGCTCATTGATTAGTTCCAATTTAATAGCGAGTACAAGTGGTAGTTGTTTTTACATTCTTTAGATACCTCACTTAGGATAGCAGTCTCCAGTTCCATCCAAATTGTTGCAAAAGACAGTAAGTCATCCTTTTTATAGCTGAGTAGTACTCCATGGCATATGAGGACTCTCCAGAAAGTATCCAGTCATTGTTACTATAACGAGAATGGTTTGCATGACACTGATGTAACCTGGCAGGCAACGAGAGTAGATTGGGATGTACATGCATGAACAATGATGACCTCATTGTACTAGTCAGTGGGGCGCCATTGACTGAGCATGTGTACTGTGTTGCCAATACATTCTAAATGGCTGAGAGTGTAGAGCAATGAATCAGCATCAAATTTTGCATTAAGCTTGAACATTCATCCACAGAAAGTATTTGGATGATTCAGAAAGCTTTCATGGACAATGTGATGAATGCAGCACAAATAAAAGTATGGCACAAATGCTTCAAAGATGGTTGAGAATCTGTTGAAAGTGATTCACGTTCTGGAAGGCCTACAACAAGCAGAATGCCTGAGAATGTTGAATGTGTACAGGTTAGATTAAGAGATGGTGGGAGAACTGTGTGAGGTCCCAAGCTGCCTACTCGAAGGGGACCAAGGCATCATTGTCCTATGTACAATGTTTCTTGTATCTTGTATCTTCTTCAATAAATGTCTCTGTTTTTCATATTACATGGCTGGATACTTTCTGGATGGACCTCATGCACATACTACATTTTGTTAATTCACTCATGAATCGATGGGCATTTGGGTTGATTCTACATCTTTGCAACTGTGAATTGTGCTTCAATAAACATTCAATTGCAGGTATCTTTTTGATAAAAAGACTTCTTTTCCTCTGGGGAGATATTCAGTAATGGGATTGCTGCATCGAATGGTAGGTCTACTTTTATTAATAGTTCTTTGAAGATTCTCCATACAGTTTTCCATAGAGGTTGTACTAATTTGCAGTTCGCCAACAGTGTGCAAGCATTCCTTTCTCTTTGCATCCATGCCAGCATCTATTATTTTGGGCCTTTTTAGTAAAAGCCATTCTAACTGGGGTAAGGTGATATCTCGTTGTGATTTTAATTTGCCTTCCTCCGATGATTAGCAGCGTGGAGCATTTTTTCATATGTTTATTGGCCATTTGACTGTCTTCTTTTAAAAAGTTTCCCTTCATATCTTTTGCCCACTTTTGAATGGGGTTGTTTGGTTTTTTCCTTGCTGATTTGCTTGAGTTCTTTGTAGATTCTGGTTATTAGTCAGAAGTATAGCATGCTAATATTTTCTCCCATCCTGTAGGTTGTCTATTTGCTCTGCTGATTGTTTCCTTAGCTGTGTAGAAGTTTTTTTTTAATTTAATCAAGTCCCATTTATTTATTGTTATTGTTGCTATAATTGCCATTGGAATCTTAGTCATAAATTCTTTGCCTAGGCCAATATTTAGAAGAGTTTTTCCTATATTTTCTTCTAGAATACTTATGGTTTCAAGCCTTACACTTAAGTGTTTTATCCATCTTGAATTAGTTTTTGTGAGTGGTGGGAGATATGGATCCTGTTTCATTCTTCTGCATGTGGCTAATATTCCCAGCAGCTCTTATTTAATAGGGATTCTTTTCCCCAGTGTACATTGTCATCTGGTTTGTCAAAGGTCAGTTGGCTATATGTGGATGGTTTTATATTTGGGTTCTCTGTTCTGTTACATTGTTCTGTGTCTCTATTTTTTGCAAATTCCATGCTGTTTTTGTTACTATAGCCTTGTAGTATAGTTTGAAATCTGGTAATGCAATGCCTCCAGATTTGTTCTTTTTGCTTAAAATTATTTTCTCTATTCAGGCTCTTTTCTGGCTCCAAACAAAGTGTAGAATTATTTTTTCTAGATCTGTGAAATATGACGTTGGTATTTTGTGTAAGCAAAACTTTCAGTTTGTTTTCATTGTACCGTATTTTTTGCTATTTTTTTTATTTCATTTTACTTAGGAGGTACAAATGTTTTTATTACTTGGATACATTATATATTGCTGAAGTCAGGGCTTTTAGTGTACCCGTTACCAGGATAGTGTTCATAGGTAAGTTTTTATCCCTCATCCTTCTCCCCCATTCCTCCCTTCTTGTTTCCATATCCTTTACATCTCTTTGTGCCTGTGTGTATCCATCATTTAGCTCCCACTTACTGGCGAGAACATGTGTGTTTGTTTTCCCATTTCTGAGATTCTTCACTTAAGATAATGGTCTCCAGTTCCATTCAAGTTGCTGGGAAAGGCATTATTTCATTCCTTTTTATGGCTAGGTAGTACTTCTTGGCATGTATGTGTGTGATATATATATATCATATTTTATTTATCCACTCATGAATTGATGGACACTTAGGCTGATTCCATATCTGTGTAATTGTGAATTGTACTTCAATAAACATTTAAGTGCAAGTACATTTTTGATAAATGACTTCTTTTCATTTGGGTAGATACCCAGCAGTGGGATTGGTGGATTGAATGGTAGATGTTCTTTTAGTTCTTTGAGGAATCTCCATACAGTTTTCCATAGAGATTGTACTAATTTTCAGTCCCACCAACCATGTATAAGTGTTCCTTTTCCATGCATCCATGTCAGCATCTATTATTTTTTGACTTTTTAATAATGACCATTCTGATAGGCATAAGGTGGTATCTCATTGTGGTTTTAATTTCCCTGATAATTAGTGATGTTGAACATTTTTTCATATGTTTGTTGGCTTTTTGCCTATTTTCTTTTGAAAAAAATTCTGTTCATATCTTTTGCCCACATTTTGTTTGGGTTCTTTTTTTTTTTTTCTTGCTGGCTATGCTATTCTGACTGACAACACTAAGCCATGTGATCCTTGAGACCGTCAAGAAGAGAAAAATATCCCCTGGTGGCCTGGAGGATTCTAGACAGTGGCACATTTAAGATATTTTATCAATGCCATCATAAAAAAAAATATTGGGGGCTGGATTTCTTTAACTTGGTGTGGATATTTGTCATGAAAGAAGATCAGAAACACACATTATTAGTGTTACACAGGCATATATAACATAGATTTTATTGGGGAGAATCTTACACACAGAGAAGTAATAGAGTGTATGCTGGCCTGTGGTCTGTCTATTATAAAATGTTGTGGTCTTGAGAGATCCTAATAATTCACTCCCTGCTCTTCTACCTACATTGCAATAGTATTAATAAGAAGCAATATTAGCAAAATAGAGGTATACCATTATTATAACTAAAAAAGATTAGTTTAGAATATAGTATATTGGAATAGTCAAAATAGGCTTATTACTTCCCTAATCACCATTCTTGGCCCTAGAATAACACTCCCAAGGATTTGTACTGACAGATGAAGTACACTAGCATTTGCAGTGATAGACTCTTACTGGTCAGGGAGGAGATGGAAGGAATTTGAGAGAGAGTAATTTCCCTGTACATAGGAACTTATAAAAGATTAACTATACCCAATCAAGAAATGTCAACCATAATGTCAACTCACTAATTTTTCTCCCTTGAGGAGGAATAAAAAGTAAGACAAGAGGGCAAGTGTATTTAGGGAAAATCTCTCTTTATAGAAACTAGCAGTAAGGAAAGAGTCACTTCTTTCTAAGAACATTTTGCTGTCTTAACCACCTGAGTTTAACCATATAATTAATGGTCAACCAGAAATATGGTCCAATACCTTGGAAGAAGATATAAGCAGTTTTTCAGAATAATTCTGAACGAACCTTCTAGAGGTGACCCACACACACATGTCAGCCACTGTTGAATAGGATAGGTTTAGGCCCCGGAAGGCTCTGAAATAAATAATAACAGTTCATTGAATAAATTCATCCCAATATTACTTTATACTCAAGAATAAAGATATATTTCTTATTCCATTCACCCTCTAAGTTATGGCTGGTTACTTTGTCCAATATAGGCTATGAGGGCATGAAACAAAAGTAACAACATTAAGATAAAACTCAGGAAGACATCCTTGTGATAAAATGCTGTTGACTTCCCTTATCAAATTCCCAAGGGAAATTAAAAATCAAAAATTGCATTGATTTTTATCATAAAGTCAAAAAATTAAAGTCAAATATTAAATTGTGTTATTCTATAAATTCAAAGAGGTTGAAGGTCAGCGTGTATCCACCCAGATTCTATATTTTGCTTAGTCTCAACTAGAGTGTTTCTCAAAACCAAGCAAAGTTGTTTTGTTTTGTTTTGTTTTCAGTAGCTTAATTTGTGCTCTCTCTCCCTGCAAACGCTTGTGGTTCCAGCACATGAGTTTAATGCCAAGTCTTTCATGGGCCAAATATTTAAAGAGTCTCAGGAATTAATCAACCACACAAGATCATCACTGCCCTGCTCAACATCCACCAAATTTAGAAAGTAAGATAATCTGCATCTCCTAGAGCAGTCACTCCAGACAACAAAATATTATTTCCAGAATACACCTCGGGTTGCCACAGGCTCATTGCTGTGTTAGTGACAGAGGTTAAGCGGAGAATATGTTTGACTTTAACTTCAGCAGGATCCCAGTTAGTCTATAACAATTGAATGGAATCCATGACTTGTGAGTTTACCCATTCAGAGATATACCCCATAAGTAGCTCATTTGCATACTTTGCCTATATTACCATACCATGGAGACGGAATACTCTCTTATCTTCCCTCACAAAGTGGAATTTAAGTCCCTACAACTTTCTCAATTAACTGAAACCTTTATAAGCATGTAAATTCTAACTTGAGATGCAATCCAATCCCACTTTATTCAGATCTTAATTTATGTTTCTCCCTTTTGCTCCTTGATTTTAGCATTACAGTGCTGAATTGAACATGAATTCTTTGTGTGTGAATGTGTCCATTAAGCAACTCAGAACTAAGATAATTGCCTGCTAAAGAAAAGGCTGCCCCATCCTTCATTTATTTCACCTGCAAACAAATTCTGAACTGAAGCTGTTCCCAAAACTTAGGTGTCTGTGTCACTAGAAACATAGTGAAGACCAGTGTAGTCTTCATGCATGTTTCCCCAGTGCTTTATTGCCCCAGTCCTTGAATGGGTTGTCTCTCTTACATTTTTATCTACATTAGTGGGAGACAGCTCTAGTGTTTTCTTTCCATTACTATTCCCATACTCCCTTTAGAGAGGTTCATCTGAGTTTGAACAGTTGAACCTACGTAATTGTGACCCTTTCTTTATCTAATGCATCTAGGACCAGTGTTTCCTGGGTCAGGAAGCTGCATTTGGTTTTTGGTCCAGATATGTTTTTATTAGCATATTTTTCAGTAGAATACTATTTTGTTGGAACCCCACAGTGAGAAATTTGAAACCATGAGTTCTGGAGTTCTAGAACTGACAAAATCAACTGTTCCAACATCTTGTCCAATTTTAGATTTCTGATTAGATCAATCCTTTTCAGGAGACAGGCTGCCATCATACATTATATTTAGCCAGGTCATGGGCTCATGTTATCTTTGTCCTCCCTGATTCTCTTTGTGTCATCTTTCCTGTGTCGCTCCTTGGAGTCTTAATTCTACATATTTTTGAAGTATGTTTTCTCAAGACCCAAGCATTATCTGGGTAACTTACCTACGTTATGCTTTACTGATTCTCAAAAATTAATTCCTTGATTATGTTTTACTGACTTTCATAGTTTTCTTTTCTCATATAAATCCAGATTTTTATTTCATATGGCTGCCCTAATCTTCTAGAAATTTCTTTCTCTGACTATGGATATTATTAATTCTATTAAGAAGTCAACTCTATGTTTTTCTTATTGTTTTTCTGTTTGTTTTTTCATATAGTTTTTTTAAGTGTACATTTTCTGTTTTTCTCATTCTTTTTCTGTTATTTTTACTGATATATTCAAGTTCCTAGAACAGTGCCTGGCACACAGTTATTTCTGAATTAATATTCACTAAATAAATGACCAATTATTCTTAATTCAAGATTAGTACCTCTATAATTTTAGTCTAGAAGATTTCAAATTAGTTGCAATCAATCTACTCCATTTCTCCAGGCCTAGCATTAGAATTTTCTATGCACATAACTGAAATGAAAAATAAAATAAAGCAAATAATTGATCTGCCTTCTTATGGCCTTAAAGGTGGGAATATAAAAAATAGTCTTATTTCTATAGAATCTTTGCTTTAGCCACATCTATACTCTTGCTGTTTGTTAAAACCTCATGTCTTTTTTTTTTTTTTTTTTTTTTTTAAGGCCAGGGGCCATCTATAGATAAGGACATTCTCCTATATAAAAATATCCACATAGCTCATCTATGGACAAAGTGACCCAACAAGTTTTCCTTCAGAAAGTGGCATTTAAGACTGCTTTTTTTAGTAGTTGAGACTATAGAAACACCAGTTGCCAGTTCTAATTTGAGGGTTTATATACATACACACACACACACACACACACACACACACACACACATACACACACACTCGTTAATTTTTGTTTCCCTTTTCACATCCCTGTTTTGTTGATCCAGAGCCAGTACGGTTGGTACATAATAAAGTACCACCAAAATTTACAGCCCACACTCCTCAGTAGAGTTAAAGCCAAAATCCTTGAACTCCACATTTCAATTTTGCCCATAAAATTTCCCCCATTGTTTATTCCAATGGTTTTCCCCTTCCAGCCAGGAAACACACTTATTCATTCTATATTCTCATTGCCAAACTGAAATTAGTCATTGTTCCACTGATCTGAGAAAAGAAGGCCAGAGAAATATGACAAGAGGCTGGAGTGCTGAAAGAAAATTATTAATGAAATCAGGTTTGGGCAAGAAATTCATATAGGATAATCCCTTTCTATACATGAGTACCTTGATTGATTTCCAAAATCCATCATGTTTGCCTTACTTTCTCCATTCTTGAAGATAAGGAATCTGAGCTTTAAAGCAATAAAATAGTTTCACAAAATTACATGTCACTTCCATAATTTCTGAGTCTATTCTTTTTTCCAGTACTAAAACATCTATATGAATCTTTAATTATGTATAAGACTTCAACATCATAGAAATACTTCAGCACAGCTTATGAAATTCTGTTTCTATCATATCACCAATCAATAATTTTCTATGAAGATGCTTTATCTTTAGATTATACCAAGAAAGTCAAGGGTAGTATCTCTAGAAAGGAGAAAGTCCCCTTCTCTTCCACTTAAGTGTTATTTTCAAATGAACTTAGGTTAGTTTACAGTAATGGTTTTCAGTTAGGACTATAATATTAAACTGTGGGCTATTCTAAACTATCATATTTAAATGGGGGAGAAAACAGAAGGATATACCATAAATACCTACAATAAAAAATTAATGGTACTAAAATATGAGAAAACTAAAAATTGAAACAAAAATAACAGATTCTAGGTTGACAGAAAATCCCTGAGAAACTGTAATTTGCTCCCTTTATACTCACCTTCTCTTCCTTTTAACTTTTTTTTTCTTTTCTATGGTTCTTTTCCCTCTTCATGCTACCATAGCAAGTCCCACAAAATAAACATAGGATACATATGGAAATTCTACAAAGATTCTGATGAAATATAGATAAAAAGATGAATATACATTTAAAAATTAAGTGGGACTTTAAAGTATTATACTGGTTTTAGCAAAAATACCAAAAGTCATGCATAAAAGTGTTTCTTCTTCCCTTAAAACCTTAGCCAACTATGCAGTAGCTACTGCTGGAAATGTAAACCTTTAGAATCGTCTTCAGGGCATGAGAGTTGATTTTTGAAATGTTCATCTTTGAGAATCTCAGAGTGCAATTTTTTTTTTCAAGTAATCATTTGGGTTGTTACATGCTTTATTGAAGATACTATTAGTTTTGGATGATTCTTCTATGATCTGCTCCTTCCTGAATGAAACTGGCATTCTTTATTCCCTCATTGCTGAGATGAAGCCAAGCTAATCCAGATCCCTATGAGGCCATCTGGTTCTTTGATAAAGCATAAACTTATCCTTCAGTCTAAATTTGACGAAGGATGTTCTATGCTTATACTCCCAAGTTTTCCGTTCTTAGCATTGACCCCTTTCAAGTTCGTACTTCTTAAAAATCTTGAATCACTATACTCTATTTCTCTTGGGGATTCCACTTGAAATTTGTCAACTTTAAGAAAAATATATTAACAGTATTACACTTATTTTTCTTAGACAAAGGGGCTACCACATAAAGGGCTACAATAAGAAGTGAATAAAATTTAAAAAGCTCATTATCCAGCCTCTGCAAAGTGTATCTCTTCTTTGCTGCCTAATAAAAATGCATTGGAAGTAGAAATGAAATGTGTCTGCCCGCTTCAGTGAGGGATATGTTTGAGGAAAATAGAATGATGTAGTGGCAAATGTAAAGGTCAAGTGAGAAAAGACTTCAGCAACGAGGGCATTAGCTAACAAGAAACTGTAATAAAAAATCAGAATAGAAGCCAAGAACCATAAAGCCATTATGGGAAATGACAGAAGAAAATAATGTTGTTAATGACAGGGATTCCTTCCCACAACTGTCTAATACGGTAAACTTCAAGAACTCAAAGATCATATGCATTTCTAAGGGAAATTTGTAAGTTTCCCACCTTTCTTAGGGTTAAGTGGTCTATTTTCAATAATTTCAATTTTAATTTTTGTTTATTTGGCATTTTGGTAGATAAGAGAAAAACAAAACTAAAAATTTATTTTCTGAAAAGCCTTTCTGTTACATTTTTTTTATTTTCAGTAATAACCAAACTCATTCAGAATGAGTATATTAAATGAGAAGGATGTTTAAGTGATATAGTTCTGATTTGGGTTTAAAATGATCTGTAATTTCAAATTAAGAACAGAGTCACTGACAAATAGTTCCGACTGTATTTTTAGTCAATAGTCCTGGTATATTTGCTATATAAAGAATTTTACTTCATGGTCACCACTCAGAAAGATAATCTCGTCAAACCTGGACTGCTTAACACCTCAAGAGTCATAAAAACTCATTCAATGGGTTCACTTTGGAAAAATTTAAAAATTAATAATAAAAAGGCATTAAAATACACATTTTAAAAAGTTAGTGTAATTTCCATTTAAGTCTAAAATGAATACCTGTCAAAGATTCTATTCAATTTAATAATTCATAGGGTAATCAGCAACATGAGAAGGCTAATTAAAAAGAAAATTTGAAAATCAAACGTTTATGTAATCAGTCAACATAATTGAATGAAATAAATTTGCTAATAGGTACAAAACTGATTAATGTCATATGAAGCCATAAAATTGTAACATTTGGGGTTATCTGTTCTAGCAGACAAAAATCTAAAAGCTTATATATAATAGCTAACTGTTGTCAGGGCTCTAATCAAATATTAAATACTAAAGTCAAACATAAGTGCTTTCTCCTGTATAATTAAGTAAGCTTTGAATGAGCCTGTTAAGCCCTGAAAAGCTGTATAAGAATTGAAAGGAGGAAAGGTTACTGACCTGCTTTATTTTAAAGTTGGATAATTTTTCTTAACAAAGAAAAAGCAAAATACAAAAAAAAGTTCTGTAAAGAAGAATTAACATTAGGTTGACAATTTAATTTGCTTTTTTTTTTTTAAAGCTCAATTGAGATACCAAGAAAGAATAAGTATTATATGTAAGGGCACATCATTTTTGCCAAATACAAACAGATTTTAAGAAGGTATTAAATCGAATACAAATAGCATTCAATTTAGAATAACACATATTCAATTCAAACATGAGAAATAAAAGAAGGTTCAAATCAGAAGGATATGGAAGACTATACTTTTTTAAATGGGTGTTACTCAGGAAAGCCTTTTTTCTTTAATTGTAGAAGTTTCCCTTAGAGGTTCAACCCTGTAAGGAAAATCGCTCAGTATCAATGTGGCACATCAGGATATAAATTCAGCATGCATGAAGCAGAAATCCATGGCTTTAATTTGGTGGTTCCATGTCAGGAAATAGTTTTTTTTTTTTCCCTTTAAATTCTGTTTTCACTCCAATGAAAGGCCATTTTAAATAATTACAATACCAGCCTCAGCATAGAAGAAGGATCAGCCAGCCAGTCATAAACACACATGGATGTGTGAGGTAGATGTGTTTAAAAATATTCACCACTTATTTAACAATTTATTGTTAAATAAATCACTTATTTAACATATTATTTTCCTCAATGGGTTTTGTAAAACATTTCCAATAGTTCATTCCTAAGACAAAGTATTTTTTTATTTATGGAATCACCCAAATATTTATTTGTCTGCAGAAAACTAAGCACAGTTTGAGAGCAAAATGAAATTTGAGAATGCAAGCACCTAACAATTGTCACTAAAAAGTAATTTTTTAATAAAGCAAAAGTCCTACATTAATTACCAACGTATTAGCATTGCCACTTAATTGCCATAAATTTACATAAAAAATAATTTTAAAATATCAATTTATTTATGTAATAAATATGTATTAAGAATCTCAGAAGTATCACATTTTATATTCCCTAGAAAATAATGATAATAAATATTTGCACGGAAAATTCTATAGTCAAATACATTTAAGAAATACCTACTTAAAGTTGGACTATAATTTTAGCTATATGGAATAATAATCTTATTGAGAAAGATATAGTTTAATTATTGCCAACTTATTTCACTTTTTACAAAACTATGTGAGTGTTGCGTTCTGTGAAAATATATTGCTAAACCTGTGTTTTGGCATATGCATAATTGTGCTAGGAAGCTCATCTGAAAAAAATCATAAATAGATGAAAATTCTGCTGACAAGTCAGGACAAAAGAAGAAATAAAGGACAATGTGTGAATAGTCTTCTTTATAAATCAAGTAATCATAAAACTCAACTTTAAAACACAACATTTTTTTAAAGGAAAATGAAAAATATCTCAAAACCGAAAACAACCAGCATTAACATTTTAATGTAAATATGCTTCCACTTTGTTTTCAACATTCACAAATGTGATCTCTTGTACTTCACTGGGATTGTGCCACAGAAATTATTTTGAAACCACTTATTTTCTTTTAATGATATACCAGGGATGTTTTTAGCATTGTAAATTATGCTGCAGTGGGTGTAAGCCCTTAGCCACGCATATTTCTTTGAGAGATGTTAGAAGTATTGTAAGAAATTAAAATATTTTAAATTATCTTGGTATAGTTCCCTGATTACAAAACACATATGGTGGAAACAAGTTGATGCTGGTACTCTGTGGCTGAATTATGAGCTGATGAGGACATTTTTTTTGTAATAGAAATATTATTAGACTTTAAAAACTGCAGTACTACAAATCTCAGCTTATATGTCCTCAATTATATGAAGGGTAATATAAAATATTTGAGCCAATGTTCTTATTTCAGCGTATTATGGGGGTACAAATGTTTAGGTTACATATATTGTCTTTGCCCCACCCAAGTCAGAGCTTCAATGTGTCCATCCCCCAGACTGTGAGCACCACACCCATTAGATGTGAATATACCCATCCCCTTTGCTACCTCCAAACTACACGACACCCAATGAATGTTACTACTATAAGTGCACATAAGTGTTGATCAGTTAATACCAATTTGATGGTGAGTACATGTGGTGCTGGTTTTTCCATTCTTGTGATACATCACTTAGGAGAATGGGCTCCAGCTGTATCCAGGATGATACAAGAGGTGCTGTATCACCATTGTTTTTTGTGGCTGAGTAGAACTCAATGGTATACATGTACCACATTTTATTCATTCACTCATGTATTGATGGGCACTTGGGTTGTTTCCGTATCTTTCCAATTGTGAATTATGCTGCTATAAACATTCTAGTGCAGATGTCTATTTACAGAATGTCTTTTTTTCTCTGGGTAGATACCCAGTAATGGGATTGCTGGATCAAATGGCAGTTCTACTTGTAGCTCTTTGAGGTATCTCCATATTACTTTCCACAGAGGTTGGACTAGTTTGCAGTCCCACCAGCAGTATATGAGTGGCCTGTCTTTCTGCTTATAAGCCAACATTTATTGTTTTGGGACTTTTTGGTAAAAGCCATTCTCACTGGAGTTAAGTGATATCTCATTGTGGTTTTGATTTTCCAATTTCCCTGATGATCAGACATGTTGAGTATTTTTTCACGTGTTTTTTGGCCATGAGCCTGTCTTCTTTTGAAAAGTTTCTATGCATGTCCTTTAAACAAATTAAGCAAAGTCTCTGGTTACAAAATCAACATATAGAAATCAGTAGCATTCCTATACCCCTACAACAGTCAAACTCAGGACCAAATAAAATACTCAATAACCTTCACAATAGCAACTAAGAAAATAAAATACCTAGGAATATATTTAACTAAGACGTTAAAGACCTCTACAGGGAGAACTATGAAACACTGAGGAAGGAAATAGCAGAGGACGCAAACAGAGGGAAAACCATGCTATGCTCATGGGTCAGTAGAATCAACATTGTTAAAATGTCTGTACTACTCAAAGTGATCTACAGATTTAATGTAATCCCTATTAAAATACCAACATCATTTTTCTCATATCTAGAAAAAAATAATTCTATGCTTTGTATTGAATCAGAGAAGACCCCATATAGCAAAAGCAATCTTAAGCAAAAAGAACAAATTGGAAGGCATCAGTTTACCAGACTTCAAGCTATACTACAAGGCTATATTAACTAAAATATCATGGTACTGGCACAAGAACAAAGACACAGACCTATGGAACAGAACTGAGAATTCAGTTATAAAACCATCGTCATATAGCCATCTAATCTTTGACAAAGCAGACAAAAACATACACTGGGGAAAATAATCCTTATTCAATAAATGGTGCTGGGAAAATTGGAAAGCCACATGTAGAATACTGAAACAGGACCTGCACCTTTCATCTCTCACAAAAATCAATTCATGGTGGATAACAAATTTAAACTTAAGGTAAGAAACTGTAAGAATTGTGGAAGAAAATGTTGGAAAAACTCTTATAAGTATTGGCATAGGGAAAGAATTTATGAAGAAGACCCCAAAGGCAATCACAGCAACAACAAAAATAAATAAATGGGACCTGATCAAATTAAAAAGCTTCTGCACAGCCAAAGAAACTATCACAAGATCAAACAGACAACCTACAGAATGGGAGAAAATATTCACATGCTGCACATCTGACAAAGGGCTGATAACTAGAATCTATATAGAACTCAGGAAAATCAGCAAGAGCCAAAATTTTTAAACATTTTGTATTCTATATTTCACTTATATTATCCTCTAATCCAACTATTCATATAATTGAATAATAAGTACAAATTATGTCCTATTATACTTTATAACATCCTATCTCTTGCACTTACTAACTGTACTGTGTTATCTTAAGTAAATTATTTTCCTCCTGAAGCAGCTTTTCTCATCTGTTCAATGGAGATAATAATAATGGTTCCTACGTAGTGGTACTATTGTGAATTTAAAATAGTTAATAATACACGGGAAGTACTTAAGGACAAAGCCCAGTATGTTGCAATCATGCAAAAACATTGGGTTGGGTGCCTATGTTATTAGTGTAATTATTATTAATAGCAGTAGTATATTCCTTTTTAAAGTATCATATTCACACTTGATCAAAAATATATTAGGAATTAAACTTGTTTCCATAGTCCATTTTTCTTTATGGGATTATGGAAGTCCAAAGCCAGTGGTGATGTAGTCAGAAAAGTAGAAATAAACAATAAATAAATAAATAAATAAATAAATAAATAAATAAATAAATAAAAGTATTCTTAGAAGCAATTAAATGTCTAAGGTGACTTTGTTTGATTTATTTTAATTAGGTCACTCATTGCTATAAGTTTACGCATGTGTAAACAAAGCACACATTATGTATTCTAAATTTGCATCACTGGTTCTATCTTTGCTTTACTTTTTAACCTTTCCTTTGTTAGCTAAGGAAGCTTTTCTTTGAATTCAGTTTTAAAATATATACTGTGCAGTGTATGTACAACACCTTTCAGCCACCAAGTTGGGTGCTCTGGAAATTCTATAAGGTTTATACTTACCTCAGAGCATTTTTTCCCTCATTCAAATAAGGACAAATAAGAAAAGACACATGCCAATTAATGTGCACATTTTTTAAATTGAATTTCTAGTATATTTAAAGCATCCTGTTAGAAACAAGTATTTTGGTACAGAATGTGTTTGTATTAAACCACCAAACTTGCATATTTGTTTTGTTTTGCCTATAAACACAAATATTAGTGTAACATTCTTAATAAGAATAATTAAGTACTACAATTGATTAAGTGCCTGCTTTGCAAAACCTGATGATTCCTACACATTCTATAATATCATACCCATTCTAAAAATGAGAAAACTGTTACTTAATGAGGTATATGGTCAGCCAAAATCCACCTGAAAGTTAAATATAGAGCAAGGAATTTAACTCATGTTAGAATGTGTCTACACCCTAAGAATTATCTATACTATATTAAAAACTAATTTGGGAAGGGAGGAGATAAATATTCTGTGAAAAGAAAAATGACAAAACACGATTAAATCTAGTCTGCAGTGATAAATGTCCTATTTTTAAAAGGGTTTCTTAAGATATAAAATGTTTTTGAATGAGAATATAGCATTTATGTTATTGTAAAATATTGTTATTGCAAATCTACTTTCAAGCATCCTCAATGTAAGAAAAAAACAAGTACAGCAGAAAGTTATAATAACAGTGTGTGCTATTTCTTTTAATATTGACAGTAATTCGGAGAGTCCCATAGACTGCACATATTATCTTTAATCATTTATAACATTAAAGTTACGACTCAGCATCTGGAAAAGAGCATGCTTATAAAATTATGTATACAGCTGCATGGTAAGTATATCTGCCACTGTTTTTTTCTTTTAAGCTGTATCACAGCTGGAAAAAACTTATAAAACATTATTATGGATCTCCGTCTTTAAACATTTGGATTGTATCAGTCTATATCCTAAAAATTAAGTAGAATATTGTTACAATGATTTTAAAAAATCAAAAAAAGATGAAAATAAATATCAATATAACTTTGAATCGAATATAAGTATGATTTTATGTCTTTACTCAATGACATTCTCATACCTTTACTTTGATTCTCCAGTAAAAAATAAATAATAATGAATGGACTTAAATACAGGTCCAGAATTTCAGTTGGCTATATCTAAACTTTATGGAAAATATCACAAAGAAGTGTCTACTATGTGGGTGAAAGGTTGAAACATTCTGTCTATTCCATTATTGTATCTATATTATGTTTTCCTCTATTTTAGTGTTGTATTACTGCTGTAACAACTTGCTACATACTTGGTGATTTAAAACTACAGAACTTACTATTTTAGGGTCCTCTTAGTAGTAAGTCCAGCACAAGTTTCATTGGGCTAAAATCAAGGTGTCCATAGGGCTGCATTCTATTCTAATGTCACTAGGGGAGAATATATTTCCTTGCATTTCTAATTTCTAAAGGCTATCTACATTCCTTGGCTCCATTCTCAATGCAACATACTTTCATAGATACATCACTATGTGATCTCCTCTGCTGTCTCTCTCTTCCACTGACAAAGATTTTTGTGATTACATCGTGCCCACACCAGGATAATCCAGATAGCTTCTCTATTTTAAGGTCAAAAGATTAGCAACCTTCATTCCATCTTCAATCTTTATTCTCCTTTGCCATATAACCTAACATAGTCACAGATTCTAGGGAGTGGGATATGGCCATTTTGGGGGAGAAAGGATAAGGAGCTATTATTCGGCCTATCAAACTCTTCTCTTGTCTTTCCTGTGTGTCCTGTAAACTATTGGCTAAGTTATTTTAGCAATACACTTAAATCCTCAAGAAGTTCTTGTGAAGAAGATACTGTTTACTAGATCACTGAACAAAGATGCCAAAATCCCTTCTCCTTGCACCCTCCATTGCAGAGGCTGACAGAGTTTAAACTTGATTTCCCAGCCAGAATCCTGGCTAGCAGTGGCTATGAGACATTATTCTGGTAAATGAGTCTACCATGGCCTTCTAAAATATATTTTTCCTTTCCTTTTAAAAGGGTCACATCTTCTTTCTTATTTCTTCTCTCTTCCTTGGTTACAGATATGATTCTGGGAAATAGGGTAGCCGTGTTACAATTGTAATGTAGCACACATGACAGAAAGGCCAGGAGAATCACCAGTATGGCTGCTCTGAAGTAAATGACCCACCAAACCAATGCCTGCAGTTGCTTGCCTTAAACTCTGTGTCATGTGAGAAAAATCGGTATTTATTTCTTTATGTGACTATTAGTAGTTTATTCTGTTACTGGCAGCCGAGCTGAATATTCAGTAGCTAGTAATAAAAATCATTGTATCAAGTTTATCTTGGATGTAGAAGCAACACTAAAAGACTTTTTCTGGAGTAAAAAAAAAAAAACCTGAATATGCTTATTTACTGCTGATTGTTTTTATTACTTACAGGAAGACCTTTTTGGCAGGAAACCAAGTCCTAGTATCTCTAGAGTATCATGGGAGTAAATGGAGAAAGAATAACAAAAGAACATAACATTTATTTTCTTCTAAATATTTGTAGTGTTATGTGGTAGTTATCAATTTAATGCCTCTCACCGTGAAATTTACCCTTTCTTGCCTGCTCTGCAAAATGGATCTGGCACTTTAAATATGTTTTCCTGTGCCAGCTGGCAGTAAGCTTTGTCAATAGCTAGTGCTAGAAAGGCATTGCAAGGGAAAGAACTTTTTCTTCCTGCTTCAGTTGTGCTTACTTGGCAAGTGGATGCAGCACACTTGGCTTCTCCAGCGCTCAGTGGCTGTGGTGCAGATGGCTTCACAGCTTCTCTGGTGTCCAGCTCTTGTAGGTTCGTCAGCATCAGGCTCCTTCAGTGCATGTGCAATTTCTCCAGCACCCATATCCTGCAGTACATACCATTCAGCGGCATTCACCAGCCAGCCGCGTCCCACAGTACCCTCTCAGGCTGTTTTATAGCAGAACTTGCCCATGAAACACTTTTCTGTTAACAACTTTCTTCCGAACCCCAAAAATGGATTTCCAGCATGCCCCGGAGGGAATATTTCCAGCAAGTTCCACTAAAACCGTACCGCAGTGATGTCTCTGCCATTGAGTGAGAAATGGCCACACCCTCTCCAACAAGGTGTAGCTTTTAGCTCTGGCAGGGTGGAAGGCAGGGGATATGCCATGGGTGCTCTGTCTTAGCTTAGGGGCAGTGGTTGATCCCTGTATCTGATATTTCCACAGTTTTTAGAGTTCTCTTTAGGTTTTACCACCCTGTCTCATTATTTTAATCCTCATTATAGTTAAAAACTCCTTATATTAAACTTTTCCTAGTCACATCACTGTGTGGTTTCCCTCCTGCTCAGACTCTGACTGATACACCTTTTATGGAAACTATATCTCCAAGTTTTTTGAGGCTATTGTTTATAAAGTTATAGTAATTTTTAAGAAATGCTTATAGAATTTGTCTTAAAGGAAGCTTCTCTCAGAAATGTTTCTCAGAATCTTTGTCATATGACATGCTCCAAGAAAAACAGGTTTCATGGTCCAATAGCTCAAAAAATTCTTTTTCAATGAGACATTTCATCGTGCTTATGAGAATATTAAATTCTCCCAGAGGTTATGTAGTTAAAATAATCTGTTTAGTTTTGTTTAAGCCAGCACTTCCTGAACCTTCTTGACCTTGAAAACAATTTATTAATCAAAAACAATTTTTGCAACTTGTGAAACATTATGTTGAGAAATAAATATTGGAAAATGATTTCCTAAGGATATCAGTATAATATACAATTCTGTCAATCAAAAAACAAAGAAAAAAAGCTTTTGAAGAGCATGAAGGATGTATTTTTGTGGCATTGTGTGCCATTTCTTAGGCTCTTCTTTATCAAATGTCATGAAAATTTGGCTGTGAGAAGGGTTTCTCACTTTTCCATAAATGCATTACTGTTTATGTTGGGTATAATTTGGCATAATTTAAAAATAATTCTTTAAATGATGACTGGCTGGGGAAAACAGAGAGCTTTCAGTTCATATTATTCACTACTAATCTTCACCATGTGTGTGATATTGGCCACTTTACCACTATATTTGTTATGAGACTTGCTCTTGATCAAAAATAAATTTCCACTGAAATCTGGTTAGCCTCTCCTTTGTCCAAAGAAAATTTAAATAGAAAAGTTGCTGTCCAACACTCAATATCTGTGGCTAGCCACTGCTGAGTGAGCTTAGCTGAAAAAATCAACATTAACTGCTGTAATAAAGGAAAGTGACACTGTATAATAGTGATGTGATCATTATTTGTTTAGACTAAAACTGCAAAAATTGCCATTCTTTTTCAAAGCCATAACCTGATCATAGCAAAAAAAAAAACTGGGCTCATTTTTCCCTTTCTATAATTACTGTGATGACAGGTTACCCACTAAGAATGCCATATTGATTCTTCAAAAAATAGAAATATTTCTTACAATTTTACTGATTAAAAAGATATAAAGATGTTTCAAATTCTTACTTTTGAGTGCTTGAGATTTTTTTAAAATAAATAAAATAAAACTGATACCATCTTGATTTTTGTCTTCCTTGGCATTCAATAGTAACTATAATAAGACTTCTATTGGAAGTTGCATGGTACCTTGAAATGTTGGCAACTTCTCTTAAGTTCAGGAGAGTAGCACTATTGCCTATGTTTCTTTTGTAGTTTCTGTGTAAGCTCATAACATGTAGTGGGTCTCCAAAAAATAATAAAGTTTGAAATTATCATGATAAGTAACAAAGTGCCTGAAGTCTACAATTAAATATTCAAAATGGTGTCAATGAACTTCTTTTTATGACACAGTTCTACAGCTGAAGTAGACAACTCTCATAGTTTAAGAAACACTTGTGTTTCTTAACTATACTCCACATGTGTTGTACAAGTTCTTGGTGCTCCACTAATCTCTCCTTTACCGTGTCATCATGCAACCATCCTCTAGGTTATAGCTGTGACCTTCTCAGAAAAACTACCATTTGTTGAAGGGAGTCAACTTGCCCAGAAACACATAGACAGTTACACCATCCCCTCCCCACTTACTAATAAAAAGATAAAAAATGCTGCCCCTTAGCCTGAAAGTGGTACAACCCTGTGGTATAATTTACTCTTCAAGAACCTCCCCCATTCCTCTGCGTATCAGACTAAAAGTAGTCTATGTACTCACTTAGCTTTTTCCCCTCCTTTATCCTGCTTCCCTCATTTCCTTATAGGATTTTCCTAAAGAGAACTCACTCAATAAATCGCATACACCTGAATCCCCATTTAAAGCTCTACTTCTTGGGAACTGACCTAAGGAGGAATCCCTAGAAAGCAGACTCAAGAGTAAAGTTCTGGAGTTGAACATCTAGTGACCAGCTGGAGTGAGGGCCCCATTTCTGATGGTAGGTGGAAAATTGATAGTCACTGGTAGACTGTGAAACTGCAATTGTTAAGGGTTTCACCAATAATGAATTAGGCTCAACCATGGTTGGAAAGAGGTGCATGGCATTTGATATTTGGTACAATATCCTCGATCTTTGAGAAGTATGGCTGTTATTGTGATTATATTAATTGAGAAATTAGATAGCTCTTGGTGAGCACCATTGGTACTTTGAAAAGAGAAAACGGTAGACTCAAGGTAATCAAACATTAATCCCAATAACTCAAATAAAAATGTGAGAGTCAGAGGCTTCCTTAACAAAACTTGAAAACATCATCATTTTCTGTAAGGGATCATGAATAGAATCCTATCTAAAGAATAGCAAAATTTAAAAGAAAGTTAATTATTCACCTTGGCAAATCTTCCATATTAAACTTGGGGTCCAGTTATGAAAGGAATGGGATCCTGAGTCTTGGGATGGGAAAACTAGGTGGATGAACTGGAAAATCTTAAGAGTGCAAATGCCCTTAAAATTTCTAGGCGTAGAGAAGTAGCATGTCTTGTTAAAATATCACATACATACACCTCCTTATTTAGGAGTGTGTGCAACTCACAAATTAACCCTCAGGTGCTTTAGCAGAAAATGTTTGTCTTCTTCAGGATCTGCATAACCCTCCTGTTTAACAAATCAAATCACAACATGACCGACTAGAGAAGTTCTGGGTCTGCTAAGGGAGAAGAGGTATTACATGACAAGAAGCAGCCATACCTGCTTAGCATGCAGCAGCCAGGCAGTAGCAAAACAACAATAAAATTAAACAATTAAGTCTAGGTTCTTCATTACTAGCAAGCTAGTAACAACTTAAAACAAAATGAAAGTTTGAAAGCAAGGAGTAATAGATCAGTCAACATTGAGCATGTGTAAACAAAAACAAATACTAGTATCAGCTAAGATTGAATTTAAGTAGAGTGATAAAGAATAAATCAAAATTTGATACAATAGTCTAACAAAATATACAATAAGCATTCATTTTTATGTACCAAACAACATACAAACTGATAAATAAGCAAAAATTACTAAAAAAATAAGACTTTAAAGCAATACAATTACAATTGTACTAAGAGACATCAATATAGTTCTTTCCAAATCAGACAAATATAATAGGCAGAAAAGTATAAAATAAGCCATAAAATTAGATAAAATAATATAAATTATATATATATCTATCTGGCACTTATATAAATAAAAATGTACATTATTTTGGTATGGACATGAAATATTTATAATGAATGGACTATGTGCTTGATCACAAAGAAAAATTTACACTTTCAAAGAAGCTGCTATACCGTTCTATATTATCTGATAATTATCCAGTAAAAACAAAAATAAATCATAAAAAAGATTTTAACAATTTAGTAATAATTAAATACACACCTATATAATCCTTGTGTCAGAAAACTGTATTTTAAATTTTAAGACTCAGCAAAACTGAAATCAAAACTAAATATGTATCCTTGAATGCCTTTCATGATAAACAAAAGAAAAAAAAAGAAAGGATAGAAAGCATAAAGGAAAACAGAAAGGAAGGAAAGAAGTTAGTTCTTAGTTTACTAAACATATGAGAAAGAAATACAAAATAAAACACGCAAAAAAATAAACAAAGATAAAATGCAAGATTAATAAATATAAAAGAAAAATATATAGAAAAAGTTAAAACTTCTAAAATAATTTCTTAAAAAAATCTAGAACAGCACTGTCCAATAGAACCTTATGTGATGACAGAAATATTCTGTATCTCTACTGTCCAACACAGTAGCCCCTAACTATTTGTGGCTGTTGAATAGTTAAAATGTGGTCAGTGGAACTCAAGAACTAAATTTTTAGTTTTATTTAATGTTAATTAATTTAAGTAATTAAATTTTTATGATTTAATTCAATTAGCATAAATTTAAATTTAAGTTGGTACAACATTAGCACAGATTTAGACAGATAAATTTTTCACAAGCCTAATTCAAAAAACAGTAGTAAAAATTTAACACATTTTTATGAATAAAAAGAATCTAACAACAAAATCAATTAACAAATAATAGATTTGAAAAACATATCTTCAACACAAAATAAAAACAGAGGGTAACACCTACAGTGTACTAGGAGCTTTTACAAATTGACCAGAAGCGGGAAAACACCATACAAGGAAAAAAATATATAAAGAAATAATTCACAAGCAATAAATACATAGGCCAATTCCATGGTTTCCTGGTATCCATGCCTAGATGTAACACCTCCCCCTGGGTATAGATGGAACTTGTGACTTTTTTCTTTCCAATCGAATACGGCAAAGGTAAAGAGATTTTTCAGATGTACAAAAGGTTCTTAAATAGTTTACTTTGAGTTAATCAAAAGAAAGATTATTCTGGCTGGACCTGACCTAATTAGGTAAGCCTAAGAAGGTGTGAGCCTTCCATGAAGTTAGAGACTGAAAATGGTAAAAACCAATGCTATTGCTGGCTTTGAACAAACCAGCTGCCATGAATTATATAGCCATGATGAAATAAATTCTGCCAACAACCAGAGGGTGCTTGAAAACAGATCCTTCCTTAGTCAAGCCTCCAGATGAGCATGCAGCCCAGCCAACATCTTAATGTGGACCTCGAAAGCCCATCTAAGTCATGTCTGAACTTCTGACCTACAGAATCTATGACATGGGTATTGTTTTAAGCTGGTAATTTGTTATGATGCAGTAAAAAAATGAATGCATTGACGAACAAAAAAAATAATAAACATAGGTAGTTAAAAGAATAAAAATTGAAGAAGCAACGAGTTCTCTCTATTGTGGTTTAAATCATGATCAAAAATTCTTTGCAATTCTTCTCAACAGAAGAAGGAGTCTAATTCTTCATCAATATAAACTGGCCTTAGTGACTAACTTCTAATGAATATAATGAGGTAGAAGTGATGCTAAATGACTCTCCTGGAGTGCTGAGATTTCTTTCCTGGAATGTTTATCCTTGGAATTCAGCCATCATACAGTGAGGAAGCCAAAAAGCCCTTGGAAAAGCCACATGTATGTGTTCTCACCACTGCCCCACATGAAATCTCAGCCAACAACCACCATCAGATCGCCAGACATCCAAGTGAGTGAGCCTTTGGATGATTCAGCCCACAGCCTTTGAGTAAGCCCAATTGAAGCTGAATGATGAGCTGTCTCCAGTGGAGTCCTACCCACATTGCACATTCCTCAGCAAACACTATCATTATTTTAAACTGCTAACTTTTGGGGCAGGGTAGTTTGTTACCTAGCAAAAGATAATAGAACATCTTTGTATTCATCTGACTGGCAAAAGTTTTAAAGAACAATATCACCTATGGATGGCTGGCATGTTGGGAAAAAGCTAACGTGGGACAATGAGAAAAATTGTTCAGAAATTATTTGGAGTTCTCATTCTGGTTAATAGCAAGACAATATCTGCACCAAAACCCTATTTCCCACAGGATGAGTAGCTTCTTTTGACTACTAGTGAAATAAATGTCAAGGTCTCCAGGTGCTAGGCAACTGGCTTTGCCCAAACCAGTGCAAATATTAAACAATGAAAATCTATCTTGAGTGGCACAAATTAGAATATTTACTTTTCCACTGACAAGGTCACAACAATGAATTGAATCTATTTCTTGGGATATTTATACAGTATGTGTGTATTCAGCAAGCTGCTCTAGCCTTGACAGGAATTTCTAAGGGTGATAATGATGATGAGGGATCTGGACTCCTTTCTTTGCTGAACTCTGGTTTAAAAGTTTTCCTAAGTATTTCTTTGTGATATTATAGAGAATGTCCTGAAGTCTGGAACATAAATGGTGGCAAACACACAGGACTCACCCTGCATAATAGGTTGTGATCACACAAGGTCTCATCTTGTACAGCATTTATTCAAACATTGCTAGTGATCATTTAATGCAGCATGTTCAGTAACGAATAGAACAAAAACAAACACAAAGAAAAACAAAAAAAGAAAAAGGATTCAAATATTTTGATATCCATTGATAAAATAGTGAAATAAAGACTTTATGTCAATAACATGGAAAATAAGAAGCTATTAAAAGGAATAAATTAGAGCTATCCAAGTTGGCTTGGAAAAATTTCTATATGGTAAAAGTATTATAATTTCATATGAAAACCAAAGATCAAAAAATCCCACACGTGTATATGTGTATGTGTATAAATTATATTAATATATACTATATATACACACACATATATTAATATATGAAAAATATGAAAGAATCTATACTGAGTTATTCAAATGGAGAGTGTAAGTGGTAGAGAAGGAGAAAATAAAAGTTGATTGTGCCTTAAAAGATAAAAATAAAGGGATGTGAAAATCAGTGTATGCCGAGCTAAATAGGTATCAGTTATTTTAGTAAGCCAGAGTTTATTACCTTGAGAATACAAATCAAATCATGGGATATTTCTATATTTCCTTAGCTACTTCATTATTCAACAGAGATTCACATTTTATTCATTTTATCTTTTTTATTTCTGACAAAGACTTTCCATTGTTGCTGCTCAAACCCATCAGTAGAATGAAAGACTGAGCAATACCATATTTCCTTCAAAGTCCAGGCATCTGTGTTACCCTATAATGAATACTACTTAAGAAAAGCAATCTCCGGATCAAAACAATTGTCTGAGTACTTTAGAATTTCAAGCCCCCTGTGAGGCTGCTGGGAGACAAGAATTTGTTTTATAAGAATATTTCCATCTTCTTTTGCATCCAAAGTGCAAGCACAGTAAGTAAATCTAGTAAATGGCCAGCAAGAGTAAAGATTAAATGATGGAATCATTGGGTAGTTTAGAGTAAGTCTCTGGAACTGGCTGCTGCATTCCAAACTCTACTGTTTGTAAGTTTTGTAAACTTAGGCCATTCTCTGTAAAACAGAGGCAATAATGGCACCTATTTTATAGTATGATAATGTGTTGATAACTTTCATGTTCTCAGAAATGACCTGGCATACTATAAGAACTCAATAGATGACAGTTGATATTATTATAATCATCATTCTTAGCAACTGAGAAATCTACCAACAAAAGCAGCAAATAGAATAACTAGTTCTTGTTATTTTCCATATGGCTAAGGTGCTTTACTCCGTCAATAATGACATTGTAGCAAATACTGTAGACATCGCACTCATATCCCATGGGCCTCACCACTTCAAGTACTCCAGCAACTTCCTTATAGCTTTTTCCAAAGCAGATCTAAAGTACTGGAGAATTAACATTCTCTGGGAGCAGCTTTCAGCCATGCCTGGGTAGGAGTTAGTGTCTAAATATCCTGGCTCCCTTATCTCTCAGGGAAGTAATTTTGAGGTGTGTGTTTTACATCTTTATCACAGTTTTTCCACTGGGATTCAAGTATAGTCACATATCGTTTATTGGCTCTCCCACGCCCCTACTGCCCTACTGGGATTGCTTTGGTATCTTTGTCTCAGGGTTAGCTTCTGGAGGTGCGTCTTCTGGTGGAGACACACCTCTAGTTTAGAAAGAAAATACCAATACACTGGATTTTTTTTTCTAATTTCAATAGGTTTAGGGGGTACAAGTGTTTTTTGTTACATGGATGAATTATATGATGCTGAAGTCAGGGCTTTTAGTGTACCCATCACAAGGATATTGTACATTGTACCTGATAGGTAGATTTTTATCCCTATCTCTCTTCCATTCTTCTTCTTTCTTAGTTTTCAATATTTATTACACCACTTTATGATCACATATACCTCTCATTTATTTCCCACTTATAGGTGAGAACATATGTGGACTTTTGAAATATGGAAGAATATACAGTCATGTATCACTTAACAGCAGACATACATTCTGAGAAATGCATTGCTATGAAATTTCATCATTACGTAACATCATAGAGTGTATTTACACAAACCTAGATGTTGTAGCCTACTACACACCTAGGCTATATGGTACATCCTATTGCTCCTAGACTACAAACCTATACAGTCTGTTACTGTTCAGAATAATATAGGCAATTATATCACAGTGGTAAGTATTCGTGTATATAACTATGTAAACATAGAAAAAGTACAGTAAAAATACAATATTACAATCTTCTGGGACTATCATGATATATGTGGTCCATCACTGCCATCCTGCTTTCTAGAATACAGCTAACATTTCTGTTGACCTCTCTGTCCCAACAAACTTCTGCCACTATGGCCTGTTCCAACCATTCTCAACAAAAATCAACTCAGCCTCATCTCTAGAATCAGAATCTTCTCCATGGTTCTCCTCTAGTCTGCAAACTCAACACTAAAATGTGATAAAAAATTGAGCTTGGACAAAATTCCAAATTACTACTCATCATAGATTCTATGTGCAAAACTGTGAACACATAAATTCCAATACTGAAGATCTTTTGTACATCTTCACGGTACTTAAGAAGATTTCTAACCAAATTATTATACCTTAAATAGAATTTTCCTCTCACTTGAACTTGATAAGGCATCTGATATTAGTAATGACAGGCTATATTAACTTAAAATTGGAGCTAATCAATAGGTCACAATTGTCTATACAACTGGTGATATCGTTTGCAGATGTTCCTGTGGAGCCCCTAGAAGCTAACTGGTTTCTGCCTTGGTCTTTGTAGGCCTTATATTTTCATTTATGTCTTTACCCATCTCTCTTCAGTATCAGAATAATTCATTTTCATCTATCTTCCCCCATCCTAGTTGAGACCTGGTCTTTCATCTTCATGCATTCTTCCAAAGATCTATCTTCTGCCTTGAGTTCTTGCCATCATCTTCTGAAGTCTGGACTTTTGAAACTTAATTGCTGTTTTCTTACTTTTCTACAGTAATGACCTTCACCTAAAGCAGTGGATACCAAATGCCTAAAGGTTGCCTGATCTAAAGAACCGTTGCCTGATATATTGGAAATGTCCTGGGTCACAGGAAATGGAGCAGGGTGGGTGGTGCACATTCATAGTTCAAAAGTCACATCAAAGTTATTTAGGGATTATGGACAGAGTAGTTATCATTTGCTAATCTGTTTTGCTGAATTACTATGAACCCCTCAAGCTCAGAAGCCATGTCTCAATCATCTTTGTATATCCAAGCTCTAACAAATTGTCTGGTACAGAAGAGGAGCTCAATATCTGTTGTTTCTTTGTTGATGACTAAATAAATTTATGAGTTGCTATAATGGGAAGACACAGAGAAATACATGTCAAGTGGGTGGTATTTGAAATTCAGTCACAATCACAGACCAAGGATGGACGACATACCTTTATTCTGAGAGGAAATTCCATTTTAGCTGTCTAGCAACACTGGAGAATGAAAAGCAGCTATATAGACCCCAGTAGACTAGAGCTGTTTTTCTCAAAAAAAAGAAAAAAGAAAATGACCCCTCCTATGCCAATACATACACACACATCTAGAAAAAAAAAGCTCTGTGAAAATAAACTTTGATTTAAAGGAAAGAAAAATAAAGCATTAGTTGAAATAAGTTATAATAAGGCAATTTGTTAAGGGTTTAATTATCCATACCCCCAGAGGAGGGTATGATGTTATGGTGGAGGAAGGAATCATAAAACTTAGCAGCAGGGGTTCATCTTCTCAGATATTGAATAGGTAATTAATCTTAACTGCAGGAGGCAATTAAGCCTCGTTGGTAAGGAGAAGATGTTTAGGCTCACAGAGCAAAACTTCGAGCCAAAGCAGAAACGGAAAAGACAGGAGAACAAAATAAATGATACCTATGAGTACTTTTCTCTTGAAAAATGCATTAGTCTATACTGTTTTGCAGAAACTTAGATTGTGTTTGAGATAAAACTTTAGTTTATTTCAAAAAGTACTCTGGATTTCCCTTTATTTTGTGCATTTTGATTTTCAGCAGTTACTATAGACGTTCCCTACTATTGCAGATGCCAAGAGTACATATTTGGACTTTCTACAGGTTATAGAAATATAACATCACAACAAATTTGTAGACATCTAGGCTGGGGGAAACACGATTAGTAGAATACTTTATATATACCTCAAAAAGAACATGAGTTCTAAAAGAAAGGTTTATTAAAATAAAATGGCATCAATTTTTTTCCCACCTAAAATATTAGATAAATTCAATTTGAAAATTATTTTAACTGATTTTGTAAGTTTGAGGGTAAGAAAAGACAACATATACTATATTCATTTCCTAGGGCTGCCATAACAAAATAACACAGACAGGGTGGTTTAAACAACAGAAACTTATTTTCTCACAGTTCTGGAGCCTGGAAGTCCAAGATCAAGAAGTTGATAGGTTTGATTTTTCCTAAGAACTCTCTCTTTGGCTTGCATTTGGCCGTTTTCATACTTTGTGCTCTTTCCTTTGTGTTCATGTAGTTCTAGTGTCTCTCTGTAAATCCTAATCTCCTAATCTCCTCTTCTTCCCAATCTCCAAACAGTTGGATTAGAACCCATTGTAACAGCCTTATTTAAGACAATTACTTCTTATAAAGCCCTATATCTGAATACAATAATATTTTGAGGTACTGGAGGTCAGGGCTGTAACATACAAGATTTGAGAAAATGCAATTCGGACAGTAACATATGCATATACCCAAAAAAGTTTCAACTTTGGAAATGGAAAAATCTGTGTCAAAGTCCCAATTCCACTTTCTTGCTTCATGATTTGAAGCTAACCTTTTAAATCCACTGAGCCTTGAGTTCCTTAGGTATATGTGATTGGATAAAAGCTATCAATGTGGAAGTTCTCTCTGATGCCCACTAGCCCCACTATAATATTCTGTACTTGACAGATTTCAGTTGTCTTCTCACTAAGCCACTCCTTCTCTCCTATTGCCCCAGGTGAGTTTGTCTTTGCCAAAGCAATTACTGAATTTCTCATGTATAAAATAGGAACTGTAGTGGTTCCTACTTAATAGGGTGGTTATAAAGATTAAACAACTTAATACACAAAAAGTACATATGGCAATGCCTGACAAAGAGAAAAAACTACATATAAAAATAGAAAATATAATTATGACTATTAAATAGTATATGCATAGCATATATTTCATATAAATATATATATATATAAAGTGCATATCCCAGAGCTTAATTCCCATTAAGAAATGGTTACTTTTATTATTACTAGTCTTTACTACAAATACCTGTTTACTAAAACTACTACTACAACTATTATTATTATTTAATTATTATTACTATTATCATACTACACTATTACTATTACTGTATTTACTGAAACTACTGACGTTTCTGAAATGTAGATTGGAAAAATGTCTCTCACATGATTCAAACATTTTAGTGATTTCCCATTGCTTTTAGGGAAAAGCCCAAACTCTTTTACATGCCCCATAATTTCCTATGGCAACAGAGGCTATGAGTCCATTCACAAGAACAAAAGTGCTTACTGTGTGCCTGCCTGCTACGATAGAAGCACTGTTCTGGGTATAGGGGACATAGTTGGGGACATAGTAGTCCAGATCTCTGCACTCGGAAAAGGGGGTTATGGAGACAGCTATCAAGCATGTAAATATATAAGAATAATTTCAGTTAGTAAAAAGTACTCTGGGGAAGAGCAAACACAGGTACATGAGAAAGACTAAATGGTGGCCACCTTAGGATAGGTTGGTTAAGAAAGATTTCTCTGAGGAAATGACATTCAAGGTAACACTTATTCAAGGAAAAGAAGGGAGATGAACATTGCAGGCAGAGGGAGCAACACATGAGAACAATCTAAATTGGGATCAAATTTAGTGAATTCATGAAACTGACAGAAAGGTAGAGAGACTGGGGCCTGGTGAGCATAGCTAAGAGAAGTATGAGGAGAGATCAAAAGGTTGGAAGCAGCTAGATCCTTGAGGACTTAGCCTGTGTTAAGGAGTTTGGTTTTTCATGTAAGTGCAGTGGGAAACCATCAGAAAAATTTAGGCAGTATAAAACATATCTGAATTATATTTCCATAAGACAACTTCAACGGCTGTATTGAGAAGTGATTGGAAGAAAACAACCATGGAGAACAGGTAGGGACAGTAACAGTAATCCAGGTGAGGAGTGACAGTTGTCTTCAGCAGAGTGGTAGCAGTGCAAATAATAGAGAAGTGGAGAGATTTATGTGACATGTACATCAGAAGCTTTACTTCCTTACACATTCAATGAGAAATTCTTGTTAGATAGAGAAGTCAAGGGTAGTTTTTATGTTCTCGGCTTTGAGCAACTAGGTGGAAGATGTAAAAGATTGGATAAGGAACAGTTTTGCAGGGTAACCAGTCCTATATTACATATTATGACAGACACAGCTAGTTTTCTCCAACAACTCTTCTTTATTTCTTTCTTACTAGAAAAACCAGTTGACTTGTAGCTGCCTAGAATAAAGGCTACATGTCATTACTTTGAGGAAAACAGGCTAAGTTCTGGACAATGAAACATAGGGGACGTGGCGTAACATTCAGAAGTATGCTTAAAGGCAGACAACATGCCTTTCCCTTTCACAATTCTCATTCTGGGTGAAAGAGGAGGATGCTTGTTGGACCTGGAGTAGCTCCATTAGTCTATTTATTGAGCATAGTGGAGCAATGTGATACAAGAAACTCAGGTCTCTGAGAATTCATCTTCAGTATGAAGGACAGAGAAATAAATTTCTAAGTTTATTAAAGCACTGGTATGCAGTTAGATATACATGTTTGGTACTCTGAGAAGTTGTCAGTGAAAGAAATGCTGATGAGTACAAATACACTGTGCACCTACAATATTCCACATGCTTGTCATGATTCATCTTATCCAATTCTCACTGAAACCTCCAACTCCTGGGCTGAAACAATCCTCCTGCCTCAGCCTCCCAAGTAACTAGGACTACAGGCATGTACAGTTATTTTTTCTGTTTTTAGTAGAGATGAGGTCCCACTCTTCCTCAGGCTGTTCTCCAATTCCTGAGCTCCAGTGATCCCCCTACCTTGGCCTCCCAAAGTGCTAGAATTACAGGTGTGAGCGCTGTGCCCAGCTTTAGTTATTTACTCATTTAGTAAATAGACTAAACATCTTCAAAACAATTTGGACCTTTGGAAACTCAGATTAGCATTTACCTTTCTAGTGGAGAGAAACCTACTTGTCATCTCTTGTAAGATAGTTATATCTACTGTTACACTATCAGATGATCTTCATCAATCACCAAATAAACTGATTGCACTTGGGTGAATATTTATGTTACCAGTATTGTATTACATAAGTGACATGTTTATTTTAAGTTTTCAGTATAAAAAGCAT
This sequence comes from Avahi laniger, assembly GCA_963575035.1. Taxonomy (NCBI): domain Eukaryota; kingdom Metazoa; phylum Chordata; class Mammalia; order Primates; family Indriidae; genus Avahi; species Avahi laniger. The sequence goes on from CAUYSK010000655.1 coordinate 48,729, forward strand.
TTGGGGTAGAGCCATGCCATGATGTTAGAACAGTATTCTATCAAGGGGACTCAATCTCACTTGATAAATGAGCACCAACATTTTCATTGAATTATTAGATGGAGACTCTTCAGTAAAAAAAAAAAAAAATCAAAACTATACTCACGTTGTAAGAGTGTGCTCTGGGTACATGACCACGAAGTGAGTTGTAGGCACCAAAATAACTACTACTACTACCTGGAACATCACACTCATCCCCTCAGTTTAGAAATGTTGACCAGATTGTAGAGAACTCAAAGAATCTCTTTAAGTAGCGAGTAAATAGATTAAGAAAGTAATCAGATGGCTTAACACTCCAGAAGTGATGTTTTATGTCTCCTTTCTCTTTTCCTTTCCTTCTCATGGTATGAAAGTCTAAACAGTCATCCATGACAAGCATGAAGACCTACCTTGTCTTTTTGCTACCCAAGAAGGCCTAGTATGTCAAAGTCCATCTTAATTAATCTTTGACTATTTATCAATCTAAAGTGGTCTGCCTTTTTCTTTGGTCTGAGCTTGCCCTCCTCTTACAGAGGGTGATTCTCTGTTCCAGCTGGAAATTTTCCCAACAACTCATTCCTGGGATTTCCAGAATTTTATAAAAAGAATAAAAATATTTAGTTAATAGTTATTGAACTAACCATACAGTATAAGAATAACATATAGGTTACCTAACTGTTAACTGAAACATAAGCATTAGGGAAATCTGTAAGAAAAGCAGTCGAGAAAAACTCATCTATTCCTTTGCAATACGTTTCTCATTAAAAAAGTAGTACAATTTAGCTCTGGTGGAAAGTCTCTTCTTTCAGAGAAGCAAGTTTTTACAGAAGAAAAAGAAGGGTCTGAAAGTCAAATGAATCTTTTAAATATAAGTTGTTTAATATTGAGTGGTTCCTTAGCCATACTTGATAAAAGTAGCTCTTTTCATTGCTAACCTGTTTGGGTCCCTGTTGTGCTCTTTCACCCAATTACTGCAGATTTTTTTCATTTAATCTTATTTTTATCCATTGCCAGACTGAGCTTGAACACTACTCTTTTTTCAGGAGTTTTAATTTGGAAGGAACAGAAACACATTTATGTTCCCTAAATTTAAAATATTCGTTATTATTTTTGTTTTTGTTTTGCTTTAAGTAAAAATATTCAAGTTAGACTCACTGGAATCAGGAAAAGCTGTCCTTCCGGATTTCATGGAAGGAACAGGAATGACTATAGTGAGGTTGCAAAAAACAGGCATAATATTTCAGAAAATAGAATGTCACTCAGGAGCAACACGGTTCTGGGGACTAGGTTCTATCTTTGTCCCTTAGCAGCCACGGTTTGTTAAGTGTACGAGGAATCTCGTCATAACAGTGATTCAGAGTCACCCAATTCCCACTTCTATCTCCCTTATGGCTGTAAACAAATCCCCTCCTCTCTGCTATAAAAGTCTTTCAAAAGACACTCATTCACAGTTTCTGCTTACTCATGGGAGTTTTTGACTCTTGGCATCTGCAGATTGGCATTGCTCCTTATGTTTCGGTCCCTGTAACTAATTAATTGAGTCTCCTTGCACCTCAAATTCAAATTTCTGAGTTAGATTCAGTTAGTCACAATCGTCTCTGTTGAAAAAATCCTCTCGTACTAGAACATTCTATAGGATACTACCTAGCCTATAAATTGGGTGCTTGGAGTGAAATATCCCCATCTTATCCAATCAATTATTTCCATAATCCTGGGACATGTGACAAAGTTCATGAACACATGTGCCTAAGTCCAGACCGCCCCTTTCTGCAAGAGCTATGGATTTGGTAGTTTCTCTCAGAATCTGTAGATATTCTTAGGGTTATCCTACTTATTTCAAGTACAGAAAATTTCAGTGTATATATTTACATACATACATTTCCTTAAAGTACAGTTTTGTTTATGAACAATATTATAAATAATCTGAAAGTTACTAGCTGCTAGCTCCTTAATATGAAATTATGCCATAATTCTATTGGCATGATCTCAGAGGTCTTTTCAAACCATGTATAGGGTACAATTTACCATATAAGTAGTGAAACTATTTGATTTCGTGTATACAGGCAAATGTTAACTCCATGGAGCTGAGACTTTATTATTCATTGCTCTATTCCCAGTGTTTAGAACACTTGCATACATTATATCTTCAGTAAATATTTTTACATTGAAGGGAAACACACACATGCACACACACAAATACACATTTTCCTGATACCTAATTGCATGCAAGGTTAATTTCCAGTCATTTCATGTCCATTGCCATAAAGGTTAAACCTGTATATCACAACAGATTGGCGAGATCAGCTAAGCAAGAACTTAATTATTTTTATTATAGTTTTATCTTTAACAGTAAGTACCTATTCTCCCAATGAATAAGATATATGATACTAAGTACCCTTTCCTTCATAAGCATCATTGGGTTAATGTAATATCATCAACTGAAATATAATCCATTGACATTTTCATAAATTTAAGTGTATTATATACAGGCTTAACTTTAAAGTATTATGAACCCTACTGTTTTACAAAAGACTAGATATGATCATTTAGGAATTCTTATGATATTCTTTAATGATAATAAGTTCTATACTACCCCAAATAAAAGTAATATCAAGTGGTGTTCTTTGACAAGTTTAATGAACTCTGTAATATTTGACCCTAACTATATAACAACTAGAATCTCACGAAAGAAAATAAAATACCCAGGAGTATATATGCCAACATCTCTAATGCAAAAGAAACAGAGGACGGAAATGTATTTCAGAAAGAAAAACAGAGGAAACCTAGTCTGACTATTGTACATAAAAGGCTATCACTCAATGATAAAATGTCCTGTGTTTTCAAATCTCTCACAGCCTTGTACAAACCATATATGTTTCCTTAACTACAGCAGCAAACCTTTCCATCTGGCTACTCCATTATGTTGAGAGTACAGTAAAATGACTGAAAGTAAATTCTGGAGGCAGAAGGCCTTTGTTGGAGGCCCAGCTCCAACTCTTACAAGCTGTATGATCAAACTCCCTGATCCCCAATATTAACTCCATCTTTCTCCACATCCTGCTTTAGAGAGGTAATAGAAATCATAAAGTAAAATCTACCTCTGGACATCTCCCTTTGCGTGTTCCATAAGCATTTCTCATTTCCTCCCTCAAATTTTTCACACCCTACGTCTTCAGTAATACTGAACAAATGCAATTTCATGAACCTATTTTAGGGGACTTCCTAGACAAAGTAAAGCAGAAAACTTTAACTTTCCAAGTTACTGATTAATTAATTAGTGCTTTGTTTTTATTAATCAGTTGTGGTTTATTTTTATTTTTGTTTTAAGGCAGCGAGTCAGAAGTTCAGAACAGCATAAGACAGACTTTAGATGTTTTTTATTTGTTTTTAATGCTCCTTCATTCTGTACTCAAGATAACTTTAAGTAATTAAGTGATTATCAGATATTATTCATGTGTATTATTTTCTAAACTGCTGGTGGACCTTTCATATTTCTGAAAAGTAGGGTCACCCACTATTTTATGAGGATAGCTAATCCAGGGAAAGGCTTAAGTAGGGAAAACTCCATAGTCATGAACTTGTCATAGTGTTTCTCTTTGACAAGATGACTTCCATCCCTCTCTCATATCCAAAATGATTTTCAATATAAAAATACTCAATTACACTAGTTTCTCACATAGAGATATAAAAACTAGCCAGCATGTAATATCTCTCATGGTATAGTGCAACATGTAAGTACTATATCACCTATCCTGTTTTCTGATCCTTACATTTGTTGGAAATCCTATAAATTGTCTTTTGGCAATGGAATAGCCCAGTTCATGCGGTCCTATTCTCTCTGGTGCAATTTATCAAGTCCATGTACTCCTGCAGGGAAAACACAGTGCTGTATGGCAGATGATCAAGATGAGGACCAATTTGTGCCTTTGTGACTTTGTACATGTTACTCTCTCGGCCTAGAAGGCCTCACCTCTCTCTGTTCCTTGCAAGCCATGGATAAGTGCCTTTCTTACATATTTATATTTCTCGACACATACATCTTTCTCGATATTTATTTCAATGGATTGTACTTGTGTAAGCCCCTTAAAGAAAAAAAATCGAGCTTAATACAGGGCTTGTCATGTGGTAGATATTTAAATATTTGACTACATGAATAAAATGATGGCATTTTGCTTTACCACTTGGCAGACACATTGTAAAATATATTGTGATCACTGATGGAGAAGAAGAGAGTGAAGTAATAAGAGCGCTGTGGAGAAAGTGGTATCTAATGATGGAATTTTTTATAAGAAATTCACCATTTCCATGAAAACAAATATAGATTCTCCCCTTCTTTCCAGCAGTCTTGGAGACCTAAACTTTACTAGAAGAGGCAATAACTTATGGTGAAAGGAAAGGAAAGGCTAAAGAAGTTTTTCTTTCCCAAGGCTCATAGAGCTTACTACAATTAAAGTGTTAAGCTGAGCTGTAAAGGGATTATAGATCTCCCTTTTTTCCTTATAATCAGTTCATTTTCTCCATAAAATGAATTACAATAGGGACATGATCTCTCAGGATTATAATGAAAGTTTTATTCCTGTAGGCCTTAAAGGCACAGGCTTCATTTTGTGTGTGTGTGTGTGTGTGTGTGTGAGAGAGAGAGAGAGAGAGAGAGAGAGAGAGAGAGAGAGAGAGAGAGAACATGTCTTCTAAAGGGAAGTCTTGCAAAATAAGTTGAAAATAAATGTACTTACATAAAATCACACTTCTCAGGATCTTTTATTATAGCCTTTCAATTGAATCATCCAAGTTGAAGAAAGAAACTTATTCTTTCTTAATTTTTTTGTTTTAGGATCATAACTGAGAATATCAATGGTCAAAGTGTGATTGCATTTTTCTGAAGGCAAAAAATAGCTATTATAAATAAGCAACATGTGAGAATTTGAAGATTGATACATTTGTCAAGCACAGTAGAGATAAAGCTATACCTGATTTTCATGTTAAGTACTTAGCACATGAATAAATTAATGAATAAATTAGTATAGTTTCATATTTCTTTAGTGCCCCAAAGGCGATTAGATAAATTTATGTGCTTTGAGGATTTTAATTATAAATATAAATTACCACTATGATCTAAAAGAGATAAAAATTCATCTCAGTAGTTAAGCTGTAAAAAAATATTCTTGATTTTGAACTTTTTTACCAAGACATCATGTCCTTTATATTTCGAATTACATTGCCTCAAACATAATATTGTATTTACTGCCCTTTTAGTCTCTTGAAGGAATCTCAAAGTTGTCTTAAGTTTTCATTAGTCCTTTTTGCCTCCAAGTTCCTCCTTCTGCTAAACAATTGTTATTACCACTTCACTATACCTCATATTTGGTTCCTGCTGTGCAAGGACAGAGCATGGCACACTTTCTTTGCTCTCCCTTGCAAAAATGTCACTCACTAACTGACACTAAAATTACTAAATATCATAAAATTCACTAAATGTGCAAGAAAATTTTAAGCTTCAAAATTGCAATTCTTAAAAGTATTCTAAATTATTTCTTATAGGAATATTTCTGCTAATATAATTAAGAAGTAATGATAGGATTAAAATTGTAGCCACTCTAATAAAATATTGGATGTAGGATGAATATATTGGTAACATAAGAAAAGGAGAGACAACAGCCCAATAGTTGTCTCTTGATAGAAGAACACAGTACTACTTATGAACTATTCTTGGCAAAAATATCAAATCTAAGTCTCATGGAGCTTCTATATCTAACCTTCAATTTATAGGAAATAGAGGGAAGAAAAGTACATATTAGACAACACCACAGATATATAATCAACAAAATCCAGAATACAGTGAACTCTAAGGAAAAATTACTCTGTGTCTTCAACAAACAGTAAGGGAAAAAAGAAGGAGAGAGGGAGGAAAACAAATAAATTAGGACTTGAAACATATGAATGATTTTACACTGTTAAAAAGTGAAATTAGGGGACAGTTGAGAGAATGTGAACACCAACTAGATATGCAATAATTTTGAAAATTTATTGTTCATTTTAGGAACATAATAATGATACCATGGTGATTTTTAAAATAGCCATTAATTTTAGAACTAACTAAAATATTTATGATTAAATTATATGATGACTGGGATTTGATTCAAAATGATCCAGGAGGAGAGTGGAAAGGAAAATGTGCAGGGGTGCAGAGGAAACAAGTATGGTCATCGACCGGGAACTGTTCAAGCTGGGTGATGGAGACAGGGGGATCATTAAATGATTCTCTCTGTTCTGTATGTTTGATATTTCGCATAGTGAAATGTTATTTTTCTAAATGTTTAAAAATTAAAATTCTAGCCACTTCACCAATAGGGATGTCTTGCTAGCTCAATTTGTACATGGGCTCCAGTTTTTGCCCTGTTGCTCAGCACACATTCACCTCTGCCATATGCCTCGCCTTTTTCCTGGGTCTGTCCCATTGACCAATCCTGCTATACACATTAACTCTTAATTCTCCTGCTTACTCAAAGGAGAAGTTTATCTCTCCATCTCCTATAGCTTAATGAGGTCCTGCCTTTGCAGATCCAAAGACTCACTAATGTGTTCTACCAAAAAATGGGCCACCTACACCAGGTGCCAACTCTTAGCACTCCACACTGGCAAAAAATATTATTAAATTGTCAGAACTTTAATCCTGACAACTAGGATTTAGGAGCAGTGACAATATTTTAGTACAATTTAGTACAACTTCTATCTCCTTCATCTCTTTAAAAGGCAGAAATAGCTAAGACTAGATTCAGTTTTACATGGCTTTTGGGGAGGGGGCCATTCCTCTCTATGACTGCTACATTTTACATGAGACATTTATATTGCTTGAAGGACATAGTATTTTGGCATAAAATTGGAGGCAAGAAAATTATCTCAGAATTTAAATTCAAAACAAGTACCATCTAAAGTGAATGCTTTAAATATTTCAGTGACTTTTCTAGTGAGGTAACTTTGCATTCTAAATTATGTATTTTATATCTTAATTTAGAAGGAGTGGTAGGTATATCATTTATTAGAAAATGTCCCTTTAAGTCATTAGTTGAAATTTTCTCTAAATTAGAATTGCACATTCTAATTTTACTCCTGAATAAGAATCATATATCATCCACTTAAATAGCCCTGACAGAAAACCAGTCTCCAACTTCTTCACTCACAGCGGACTGTTCAAATATTCTGAGTAAAGTGTGGGAATCAGAATAGAAAGTTTTGGAATGAAGGAGACAAGAGTCAGTCAGTTTCTTGGATTGGGGTTTCTCTTTAAGTAGAATTTAGATAATTTTATGTATAGGAAAATCTTCAATAAAACACCATAATTTTGTCATAATCCACTGCAGTTAATTAGGCTAAAATGTGGGAAGTTTTTGCTGTGAGTCACCCTCCTCTTCTTTCCTACAGTTTCATGCCACCAGCGTCATCAGATTCCTCACATTTAATGATGGGAAGATCTAGAAAGCTGATCTGTTCCAAGGGCGACTGGAAATATTAAATGTAGATGCTGCATTCCCACGTGGAAGGAGCCCTAACTTTACGTCAAGTATCTTCTCTGTCCAGCCTGAAAGTTTATTTTAGTAGAACTGACTCCTCCAGTGTCACAAAGCAGCAACTCCATGAAGGGGCTTCACCATCATGTAGCCTTTCTTTGTGGATGATCCAAACCTAAAAGCAGTTTCTACACATTTCCAGCCACCAGGCAACTGCTCCCTTGCCATATAGCCTCAGTTTTCATAAATATTTTTCTATTGTAACCTTGCTTTCTGTATCCCACAATTATTTTTCCACTTTTTAAACAAAAATAAAAAATACTCTCTCTAGCATGACAGCACTGGCACTAATGTTAGATCAGCTTCAGAATATATCACACGTCAGAAGTTTGCTAACACTGTGATCTTGAGCTGGTAAATTACCTTCAATAAGCTTTTATTTCCTCATCTGCAAAAATTAATGTAGTAACAATATATATATCATAGGATTACTGAAATGAGGTAATGTTCATAGGACACAAAGCACAGTGTCTGGTCTATTGTAAGCACTCAAACCCGGCAGCTGGTTGTTTTCAATGGAGGTCAAATAGCATAGCTTGCTCAGCTCTCATAATTAATGTGATACAACTGAGATTTAAATTCAGGACTGTGGGCCCCAGAAGCACTCCAAAGTTGGCACACTAGAGAGCAACCCAATTAGTCCCTGCTACTAGAATAGCAGTTGAGTCTTCCCACTCATTCATAGTCACTGAGCAATTAGTTGGTGCCAAGGAATATTTAAATCCAGGTCTTTTGACTCCTGAACAATTACACAGTCTCTTTCTTGAGCAAATGAATGACCTTAGCCATAACCTTCTTCTGCAAAGGCTTGAAAAGGCAAAATGCTGAACTCTACACACTAAAAAAAAAAATTAAAAACAAAAAACAACTACAACTGAAGTTTTCTCCACCCTCTGCATTTCTCTGTTAATCTATTCTGTAACTTTATCAGGGAATACTATCCCTTCAGTGAGGGGACCTACAGTTTAGGGAGTAAATGTTCAATTTTTAGCACATATTAGGAAATATTATTTTAGCCCTTTGGTGAACCATTCTTTCCAATCAGATTTCTTTGTCTTATTTCTCAATTGTTTCTAAACTCAATCTCAAGTGACTCCTACAATTGACTCCTACAAATATGATCATCCCCCACTGGGTAGCACATATAGTAGAATAAATATGGCACATAATGCAGCTGTATTTTTCAAGCCAGTGTACAATGTGTTATGCTCTCTTCCCTTTGCCAGGGCAAATATTTTTCAAGCCAGTACACAATATATTGTACTCTCTTCCCTCTGCCAGAGCAAGTGGTGATGCCCCAGATAATGGAGGCTGTTTCACCTTGTGTCTCAGAGGCAATACATCATGGATGATGGTCCCCCAGTCTCTGTCCCATGCATGTGGAGCCAGCTGGCATATGTGGTCAATAGTATTTATGCTATATTTCAGGGTAAGATGAGGATAATATATTTTATATTATATACTAGTATAAGAAAAGGATCTTTATTTTTTAAAAAATCAGATAATTTCACTCACTTGCTTAACGTTCTCTAAATGGTTTCACTTGGCTTTTAGAATGAAGTCCAAATGTCATAAAGTACTGTGTTTATTGTTTTAAACAGTGTTTAAAAAAAACTGTTTTAAACACTCTTTTTTACAGTGCTGTTCTCCAAATACATTCTGATTTTTTTTCTTTCTGCTTGTATAAAGCAGGTTTGAATTTCCCTGACCTCTTTGTAGATAGATACACCTATGCGACTTTCTTTTTCAAATGAAATGTCAGAAATAAAGTACCTGCTTTGGAAGAAAACTTTTAGGGGTAGTATTTGATTCACATCCTTCCCTTCCCATTGCTGTAATGACTATGGTAAAGCATGAAAGGAGAAGCTGCTCTCACCTTGGGCCTTTGAGTGATTGTACTGAGTAGAGATTCCTGTTGGCCTGTATGAGCAAGAAATAATATTGTGTGTGTTTGTGTTTGTGTGCATGTGTGTGTGTGTGTGTGTGTGTGTATGCTTTAAGTCACTGATATTATGAGGTTCTTTTGCCACAGCATAATCTAGCTCAATTTGACTAGTCTAGAAATTGGTACTAAAAAGTACGTGCTATATAACAAAAAGTAAAAATGCTAGATTGGCTTAATGGCCACTTGGTGGATGATAATAAAACTTTTATCGAAGACTGGAATGATAATATTCTATGTCCTTGAGAGACAAAACATTTGGTGAACTGATATCTCAGGTATCTTAGAAACAGATGTTGTGTTATAAATTTGAGGAAAGAGATTGGATAATAGAAAACTTGTACTTTATATATCCATTTATTGACAAGAAAGAGATGAGCACAGGAAAAAAATGGAATATTTTAAGAGAATAGAAAGAATCTATGAATTGAGAAAACTAGAGGATTTGAAGAAAAAATTACTACCATACCCATTACAAAGATTAAAAATATAGAATGTTAAAGATTTTTCTGGCTGCTGAGTGGAAAATGATTAGAATGAAGATTGGTGGAATCAGAAAGGTCACTTTGTGAATCAGAAAAGACATGTTAATAGCTTTAACATGGGAGATAGAAATAGAGATATAGAGAATTGTACAGATTCAACTGGCATATATATTTTGTGGGTAGAACTATCTGAATGTAAGTTTTAAGAGAGACATTAAGAATGAACTTAAGATTTTAGCTTAAATGGAAAGACATGGCACTATTTTCTGGTATGGGAAAGAGGAGGTGAAAACAGTTCTTTTCATATTTTTCCTATGTCATGTTTGTTTTTTAAATGATAATTATAAGTTGAAGTTGGTGTATATAAGTCTAGATTTCAGTGGAGAGATTACAGTGAGAAATATATATTTCGCAGGTGAGCAATTGAAGGTGATCACTTAAGAAGAACTACAGATAGAGAAAATAAGAACTCCAAAGGCTGAGGATGATCTAAGAAAAGATCCTGAGGAAGCATATCAAAGAGGAAGAGGGATACCATTAAAACAAACAGAGAACGCTTCAAGGATAATCATTAACTCTAACTGATGACTGAAAGAAATCAACTAAGATGAGGACTTGCAAGTCCACTAGAAGACAAATTCCAGGAGGGCAGGACATTTTGTCTGTTTAGTTCACTACTGTATTTCTTGTGCTTAGATTAATACCTGGAAAAACATAATGATGGCAAGTTCTCATTTATTAAGTGCTATCATAGGACAGCAGCTAGAGTGGAATAAAGGGTCCCTAAAATTTTAAGATGAGAAACCTTTATTTCATCAGAATTTTTATTTCAACAACCAGTTTTAAGTTCCACACAATCTTTTTTTTTGTATTATTTGTCTTCAACATTATAATCTACTTGTATATCTGCAATATTTTATTGAATTTTTCAAAGCACAGAACCCAGAATTTTTAAAATATTCATTTTTGTTCTCATAGTACATTTATAGAAAGGGTTGTGTGTCTCTTTTTCTTATTCTTGATACCCAAGTTCCAAGGACATTTCCTGACTCATAATGAACAAGTAATAACTATTGTTAAATGAATGAATACATATTTCCTTTCTTTTGGGCATTGTAATATTTCTTTGTTTTCTTAATTTTGCAGAGAGAAACCCAAGTCTACTCAGAACTTGGATTTAATAAGGGATCAGGACCATATTTTGAAACATGAAAGTTTGTGATTCCTACAAACAACTGTACACAGTTCAGAGACCCTTCAGCCAGGTACTTCTGTACCTGGTATCACATGAAAGTATGAGGATCTTTACCTCTCTGATAATGATGTTTTCCTCTTTTTTTTTTTTTTTTGTCATGAAATATGTGAATTAGCCCTAGAGGTTTCTATATTTTTTTGTTCAGCATCATTATCCTCAATAACCTTCATGGCTGTTCTTCCTCTGTTAACTAATGTATTAGTAATTAAACAAGGCACTTAACGAATAAGAACTGTGCAGTGGTTATTGTCATCCTCCTCATCATTATTGTTATCGGCCTGGAATTTCAACTGCTAAAATCCTTGCCTTGAGAGCCTCCTGTAATTTTTTTTTTTTAGTTAGGCAGGTGCCTAAACTGCTATTTAGTGGCATTAGTGGCAGCACACAGTTGGTTCTCCTCCTGCCCCATCATCTGCTCTTATCTGTACCCTGTCTCTTCTGTGTTATAGCTGACAGCAGAATTTCCCCAATCGTCTCCCCTTATTTTTCTATCACTCACTTCTCTCATACACAGAGAATTTCTATTGGTACCTCCTTCATTTACTCCTCCTCTGTCATATTTCTCTAAGACATTCCTTAGTATTCCTTAATAGTAAACACAACTCAGAGTTTCTACAGGCATAGAAACTTTACAGTGGATTTCAATGAAATCAGTGATAAGGTATTAAGATGGCAAATGTGCCCTCATATAGCTTATATAAAATGTTTTCTCAGCTACTCTTATAGTATGCTAACTTATATTTTACTTATTTGTGAATGGAGTCTTAAGAACATTTTAAATAAAGCAGTGTATGTATAAAATAATTACTGCCAATTATTTGGCAGTAATAATTGTCCAAGAGAACAATTATTTGGGGAGAGAGAAAAGAAGAAGGGGAGGGGGAGGAGAAAAGAGTGTGCAACCATGTATGTTGAGGTAAATTTGTTTTAAAATAAGTTGTATTCAGTGAAAATCTGAGGTCAAAGTGTTTCATACTGCTGAAACACGTCCTTATTTTACACTGAATCTCTACAGCCTCTTCTGTCTTTCACGGCATGTCATTTGGAGGGAAAAATCAATGATGTAGTTGTTGCTTTCTAAAATTATATGTCTTAGACACATAGATTCTTTGGATCATGCTTTTTTTCACTAATGGAAAATGTAATGAAAACCACATATTGGAAAGAAAAATCCCAATGAGAGCAGGATAAACTATAGTAGAATTTTAAACCTGAAATGTGAGCTATGGAATAAGTATCTAATATAAATTTCATCTCTGTAAAAATGAAAATTTCTTTACTTAGAATGCCATTGAATTTAAAAAAAAATCTGAGTTTGAAATCTTTTTTCTCTATATCAAAAAATATTTTAATATTAAATGAAGTTAGCAACCCTAATGACTCTAATCTAGGACATAGAAATTAAAAGGAGCTGGTGTTTTGGACAGGCAAGCAGTCTTAGAAAGAAAGTGCACCCCTGAGGAATTATCCTTTAAGTGTTATTTGCATGTGTAAATCCCTAAACAAAGCTAAGAAATGAAAAAGCATGTGAGAGTTTTAATTAAACTATATGTACATGGAAATTACATGAATATTGAATATAACATTGTTAAATAACAATATCTCAGAACAACTGAAATGCAGGGCATGTTTAATAATACAAATACAAGAAGTGACATGATGTTCCTGTTTCTTCTAAATGAGGAAATTCACCCTATTTTGAATCCCAGTTGGGAATTTCGTCTATATTACCTCATCCCTTCAAAACAAGTTAAGTTAGTTTAGTAGTCATATTATCATGTGTAGAATCAGAAAGCAACTGCTCGGGCTAAACTCAGGGGTAGATAGCCGCACAACACAGTGCTCAGATTACAGAGACAGCAAGTTGAAGAACCAAGGATACAGAGAGAGAAAACTATTCCCAGAGCAATAAGAACCTGGAAAGAGACATTTTTCAATTACAGTTATAAAGCCTGAGAATTTCCCATGAACTTTAAAATATGCTCTGGGAGTAGAAAAGCAGATTCCCAACACATGTAAAATTAGAAAAAAAAAAAGTATTCTATGACATCAGGAAGGTTAACAGTGTGTATTAGTAATCTATTACTGCATAAAATACTTCCAAATTTAGCAAATTAAAACAACACTTATTATTATGAAGTTTCATGCGGGCCAGTGATTGAGGCGTGGCTTAGCTGGGTAGTTAATAACCCGACATATCTCCTAATGTACAGTTAAGATGTCAGCTGGGACTGCAGTCATCAGAAGGTTTGACTGGGGCTGGAAAATCTGCTTTCAGTATGACTCACGGTTATTGGCAGAAGGTCAGGACCTTGCCATATAGAACTTACAGGGTCATTTAAGTGTTATTGGAGCCCTCTTGAAGTCTGGTTATCACACTGAGGATCTGTAACTTATTTTCTCCTTCCCAAAGGACACCTGAAGTGGTGTTGACATAAACTAGAGCTTTTTATAAATATGCTAAAGATGTTTTTACTAGCTGGGAGGTGACTAGGAAAGTTCTCATTTAAGGGTGCTTTTAGGAAGCTATGTTTGCTCTTCCTAGATTGATTGCTGAAAATAACTTGGAATGTATTGGTTGAGATGTACCTGGCTAGAATGTGGAAAGTAACAGTCTCACTACCCTTGTATTATTCATCAAGCATAAAATCTAGGAAGCTCCAAACTTGCATATCTGTGCTACAGGCATTGTTAGTGTATACCTACTAATACAAAATTTAAACATGTCCTCTTCTAGGAAAAAGAGATCATTAAAATGTTGAGTCTGATGAGTTTGGGGACCCCTGCAGAAAAGAATTCTGAAAATGTGCTTGTTTTTTCTTTGTAATATTTGGTAGATGTTATGGGTTATGTTGTTTCCACCAAAAAATTAAGTTGGAATCCTACCCACCAGTACTACAGAATGCAAACTTATTTAGAAATAGGGTCTTTGCTGATGTATACAGTTAAAACAAGGTCATACTAGAATAAAGTGGGCCCTTAATTCCATATAACTGGTGTCCTTATAAAAAGATGATGTGAAAATACAAAAGGAAAATATCATGTGACAATGGAGGCAAAAATTGAAGTTATTCATCTGTAAGCCAAAGGACACCAAGGATTGTCATCTACACCACAAACTAAGAGAAAACCATGGAGTAAATTTTCCCCTAGTGTATTACTTAGAGCATGGCTGTATAGACACCATGATTTCAGACTTCTGGTCTCTAGAACTGTAAGAGAATGAATTTCTTTCTGTTTTCTAAGCCATTCAATTTGTGGTACTTTGTTAAAGCAGCCGTAGGGAACTAATATAGTAAGCATTAGCAGATTTCAGTATGAGAGATCTACCGTGTGCCTGAATCTGCTTTGACAAATCAATGTTCTGTGTAATGCAAATTAATGGCAGTAGTAAGATAGTCATTCATACCACAAATTATAATGGCTAAACCATTTGAAGTAAAAAAAAAAAAAAAAAAAAAAAAGGAAAGAAAAGCCTGCCAAAAATTTTTTAATGAGATGCCTTTCTACATATTCTTTTTTTTTAAATTTTTTTTTTTATTTCAGCATATTACAGGGGTACAAATGTTTAGGTTACATATATTGCCTTTGCCCCACCCAAGTCAGAGCTTCAAACGTGTCCACCTTCAACAGATTTTCGACCATATTTGAAGCACTTGTCCCACACCTTTATTTATGCTGCACTCACTGCATTGTCCCCAAAAGCTTTCTGAATCATGCAAATGGTTTCCAAGGAGGAATGTTCAAGCTTAATGCAAAATTTGATGCAGATTCATTGCTCTACTTGCTCAGTCATTTTGAATGCTTTGGCCACACAGTACAAATGCTCACTCAATGGTATCTTGCATCCCGCTAACTAGTACAGTGAAGTCGTCATTGTTCATGCATGTGCATTACAGTCCACTCTCCTTGGCTGCCAGGTGACATTGATGTAGCTCAAACCATTCTCGTTATATTAACAATGACTGGATACTTTCCAGATGGACCTTGTATATGTACCATGGTGTAGTATTCAGCCATAAAAGGAAATGAAATAATGTCTTTTGCAGCAACTTGTATGGAACCAGAGGCCATTATCCTAAGTGAAGTATCTCAGGAGTGGAAAGACAAATACCACTTGTTCTCACTTAGAAGTGGGAGTTAAATGGTAGGTGTATATGGTCATAAAGTTGTGTAATGGACATTGCACAAGTAAGAAGGTGGGAGAGTGGAAGAGGGTGTGGGCTAAATATTACCTGTTGGGTACAATGTACACATTCTGGTGACAGGTACACACTAAAAGCCCCAATTTCAGCATGATACAATTTATCCATGTAACAAAAATCACTTTTACCTTTTAAATCTATTGAAATAAAAAAAGAGAAACTTTTACCTACCCCAAGGTAATGAAGAAAAGAAAGAATATTAATGTGTTGTCCTAAAAAGAAGCCAGAATATTAATGTGGTGTCCTAAAAAGAGCCAGATTAATATCTGCCTCTATGACAAGTGTTTATAACTAATTAGCATTATAAATTTTACATACATTTGAAGTGCTAAAGCATAATAAATAAATATACAGCATGACTTAGATATACTGCTGTAATCAAGTCAATTAAAGACGAAGCAAGCTTGAGATGATTGAGATAAAAATTTCTATCAAATGTCTTAAAGTGCCATTTTGCAAATGTTTAAAGTTTATTATAGCTACAAAGAATATGTTTGTTTTCTAAAGTGAAACATACTTCTGGTTGGAAAAGCATGCCAATTGCATTTTACTGGTTTATTAGCTTCAGGTAGAAAGTATAATAATATGAATATCATATGTAAGGGTAAGAAATTATTTTACTGAGTTGGAATAATTCAACTTGGAATAATTCAAAATTAACATTTTATACTTCATCTTATAATTCATACTCTTTGATAATTTTGATTCTTTCTCATTATATAAATTTAAGTAAAACACAGAAATTTGTGTCTTACAGTTTGTATTTATTTGCCATTTTTTCCATAAACAGAAGTTAGCATTTCTCTTTCTGTGAATATTGTATATATTTTCATCATTTTTTAATGGGATTGTTATATTTTTCTTACTGAATTATAATCATATTTTATTTAGGAAGAATTGTAACCCTTGGTTCAACTTATTTGGGCAGATATTTTCCTTGATTTCTGTGTTTGACCTTCTATCTTATTTATCATTTATATTGATGAAATTGATTTTACTTTTAAGTCAGACCTACGTCTTTTGTTGTTATTGTTTGTTGTTCTTGGAGCTTTCTTTCACTGCTTTATGCTTGGAAACTCCTCTCATGTTCAAGATGACTAAAGAGTCATTAACTTTTTAGGTTAGAAGTTCCATGTCTCCAAATTTTACATTTAAATGTCAGTGCTTCTGCAGTTATATTTACTATGGCATGAGATATGTATCTAATACGACTTTTTCAAATATTTATCATAAATCCATGTGTCAGTTACCAACTAATTTCTCTTTCCCCAGCTATTTAATGGCCAATTTTATCACATACTCAATGAAAATATATGTGTGGTTGTGTGTGTGTCTGAGACATTGGTTTTTATTTCATTCCAATGATTTTTTTGGTTGATTCTTACTCTTTATTATATTTTTTAAGTTATTGTAACTCTATAAATATGTTTTGATATTTAGTAGCATAAGTACCCCTCAATATATCAAAAATATTTATACTTCCAGGGTAATTTTAGTATGACTTTATCAAGTCACCACAAAATCTCATGGGACTTTTGAAAATTTAGTAAATTTATGAATTAATTCAAGATTTGTAATCTGTATAACATTCAAAATTTCCATCCTGGAGCTTATGCTTCTCTATCAAGTGTTCGTTTACATCTCAGATAAAATTTTGTTGTTTCCTCCTTATAGAGAGGGTCCAGAATATTTATTACTGTTAAACTTCTTTCATGAATTTTTTTAATTTTTGTGGCATAGAATTTTTTAATTTTTTTTAAATAATTGGATTTTTACTTTTATAATCTGTAACTGTTGATGCTGTTATTTAGT